>CM031923.1:3162493-3167493 GCA_018703695.1 Prunus fruticosa | reverse complement strand
ATTAGCAAAGCCCAGCACCACCAACGAACCGCACATCTCAACAAGCAAAATGGCTAACCGAGAATGCGGCTGCACCGAGTGGAGCCAAGCCCGCACCGCTAGGCATGACAAGAATACCATGAAATCTAGGCAACCAGGCAACCGATATGTTGTGGGTTTGTAACTCGTAGGAGTGTCACTTTCAACGTGCTCGAATATTGGGCTGAGTTTCTAAAAACAACCTTGCACACCGAGGTTAAACTTTTACCGGCTCCACTCCGACTCGCCACTCGCCCACAAATCCGGAAGGCAACAGTACATTTGTTTTTGATTTTGATGAAAATTTCAGTTTTTAATGAATGATGTTTTGGAAAGGTTCTTTAAATCTAGTGGGTTCGCAACTCGAAGGAGTGTCACTTTCAACGTGCTCGACATTGGGCTGAGTTTCTAAAAACAACCTTGCACACCGAGGTTAAACTTTACCGGCTCCACTCCGACTCACCGCTTGCCCACTAGTCCGAAGGCAACGAAACATTTGTTTTTGATTTTGATGAAAATTTCAATTTTTAATGAATGTTGTTTTGAAAAGGTTCTTTAAATCTAGTGAGTTTGCAACTCGTAGGAGTGTCACTTTCAACGTGCTCGACATTGGGCTGAGTTTCTAAAAACAACCTTGCACACCGAGGTTAAACTTTACCGGCTCCACTCCGACTCGCCGCTCCCCCACTAGTCCGAAGGCAACAAAACAATTTGTTTTTGATTTTGATGAAAATTTCAGTTTTTAATGAATGTTGTTTTGAAAAGGTTCTTTAAATCTAGTGGGTTCGCAACTCGCAGGAGTGTCACTTTCAACGTGCTCGACATTGGGCTGAGTTTCTAAAAACAACCTTGCACACCGAGGTTAAACTTTACCGGCTCCACTCCAACTCGCCGCTCCCCCACTAGTCCGAAGGCAACAAAACATTTTGTTTTTGATTTTGATGAAAATTTCAGTTTTTAATGAATGTTGTTTTGAAAAGGTTCTTTAAATCTAGTGAGTTTGCAACTCGTAGGAGTGTCACTTTCAACGTGCTCGACATTGGGCTGAGTTTCTAAAAACAACCTTGCACACCGAGGTTAAACTTTACCGGCTCCACTCCAACTCGCCGCTCCCCCACTAGTCCGAAGGCAACAAAACATTTTGTTTTTGATTTTGATGAAAATTTCAGTTTTTAATGAATGTTGTTTTGAAAAGGTTCTTTAGATTGCGACATCATTGCTACTCTTAAGATTGTCATCCTCGACTTGCTCGTGCATTGGGCTCGCACCGTGCACACACAAGCAATGCCTAGACAATCCCAATCATAACTCAACCCCGCCCACTCGGAGGATTGGATAGCTTCTTCCAAAGCCAACCTACCCCCAAATGTTTTTGAGAGGGTGGCAAACAATTCGCTTAGCTTCTTCATCAACTCCGCCAAAAGCCATCCTCGACATACCCGTGCATTGAGAAGGTTTGGTGGCCGTACTCCCAACACAAAAGCATACCGAGGACAACCCCAAGCAAAAGCTCACTCAAAGCCAACGCATCGTCACCACGTTCGTGTGGCCAACAATTGGCTAGCTTCTTCATCAACCCCGCCGAAAGCCATCCTCGACATACCCGTGCATTGAGAAGGTTTGGTGGCCGTACTCCCAACACAAAAGCAAACCGAGGACAACCCCAAGCAAAGTTCACTTGAAGCCAACCCATCGCCCCCCACACTAGTGGGTGAATGGTGCGTGCTCGCCGGGCTTTGGCATAGACATTCCCTCGCATGCAAAAGATTGTCGATGCGAAAGACTGTCTATGGCAACCCCGGGGGAAGGAAACACCATTCACTCACTCCCGACAGGCGTGGCATGGCGGTGATTGGATAGTTACGGATTGAGCACTTGCCAAGGATCAAAATTTGTCATTTAGAAGAAACATTTTCAAAAAGTTTTTAAAATCTTGTGGGTTTGCAACTCGCAGGAGTGTCACTTTCAACGTGCTCGATATTGGGCTGAGTTTCTAAAAACAACCTTGCACACCGAGGTTAAACTTTACCGGCTCCATTCCGACTCGCCACTCGCCCACAAATCCGAAGGCAACAGAACATTTGTTTTTGATTTTGATGAAAATTTCAGTTTTTAATGAATGATGTTTTGAAAAGGTTCTTTAAATCTAGTGGGTTCGCAACTCGAGGAGTGTCACTTTCAACGTGCTCGACATTGGGCTGAGTTTCTAAAATCAACCTTGCACACCGAGGTTAAACTTTACCGGCTCCACTCCGACTCACCGCTTGCCCACTAGTCCGAAGGCAACGAAACATTTGTTTTTGATTTTGATGAAAATTTCGATTTTTAATGAATGTTGTTTTGAAAAGGTTCTTTAAATCTAGTGAGTTTGCAACTCGTAGGAGTGTCACTTTCAACGTGCTCGACATTGGGCTGAGTTTCTAAAAACAACCTTGCACCCCGAGGTTAAACTTTACCGGCTCCACTCCGACTCGCCGCTCCCCCACTAGTCCGAAGGCAACAAAACATTTGTTTTTGATTTTGATGATTTTTTTTGAAAACATTGGCTTGGCAAACCACAATCCGCGACTATCCACCCACCGCCACCCCACACGGGTGGTTGTTGTTGCGAAATGAGGTTGTGGTCGACATGCCCGCGCATTTGAGAAGGAGTTCCAAGCACTCCGTGCTCTCCCATGCCAAAAAAAAGCCTAGACAACCCCATTTCGCAACTTCCACGCCTAGACAACCCCGGCTTCCGGCCACCACCGCCATGGGTGGCAGCCCCCCGACCCCGACACCAAACCCATAATACCGAGGCAACATATCGAGGCAACATGACATGGGTGTGGCGTGGGGGAAGGGGGCTGCAGCTAGGAGGGCATGGGCTGCCATGCATATGCAGGCAACACACACCCCCCTATATAGCATTTTATGCATTTAGCCCTTTGACCGGAAGAGACATCACCTATGCGCGAGGAGTCATAATGGGCTCTAAATAATTCAATTTAAGGTATTTGGACGAGATTTTTTGCAGGGATGCTAAGAAAAATGCAATCTATGATGGGAAAAAGTTTCATAAATTTTTGAAGTCGGGAAGTATTTTTTATTATTTTTAGAAGTCATAAAATTGAAAAAATCATTAAAACAAATCTGGAGGAATTTTTTAGTTCCGTTGCTTGGAGAAGGTCCTAAAAATCATATACTAATTATGGGGAGCTTATTGTGCGAGGAAATTTCAATAAAAATGGGGTTTGACAAGGTTTGAAAAATTCTGTCGACAACCCCAGCCCAGGCCGCATGCTGCGCAGCCCATGGCATGCCGTGTCTCGCTAGCCTCGCTGTCGCAGAACCAGCACGCGCTGCACGCAGGATGCCGGCACGCTGTGCGCGCGCTGCACGCAGGATGCCGGCACGCTGTGCGCTCACTGTCGATATTTGAAAAAATCTGCGGAGCATCGCTGTCGGCAGAACCAGCACGCTGCGCGCAAGCTGCCGGCACGCTGCCGCCATGCTGTGCGCAGGGTGCCGGCACGCTGCGTGCACGCTGCCGGCATGATGCGCACAGGCTGCCGGCACGCTGCTGCGCGGACGCTGGGCGCAAGCCACTGGAGGACAAGGATCTCTAGCCTCACTGCGATATTTGAAAAATCTCGACAACCCCAGCCCCGGCTCCGGCATGCTGCGGCAACCCATGGCAGGACATGTCAAGCGAGCATCGCTGTCGCAGAACCCAGCACGCGCGCGCAAGCTGCCGGCACGGCTGCCGGCAAGCTGCGCGCAGACTGCGGCACGCTGCGCGCACGCTGCCGGCATGCTGCGCGCAGGCTGCCGGCCGCTGCGCGCACGCGGCGCGCAAGCCACGGCAGGACAAGGATCTCTAGCATCACTGCGATATTTGAAAAAATCTGCGACAACCCCAGCCCAGGCTGCCGCATGCTGTGCGCACGCTTCGCGTAGCCCATGGCAGGACATGTCTCGAGCATCGCTGTCGCAGAAGCCGGCACGCTGCGCGAAGGCTACGGCAGCGCGCACGCTGCGCGCATGCTGTGCGCAAGCTGCGCACATGCTGTGCGCAAGCTGCGCGCACGCTGCGTGCATGCTGTGCGCAGGCCTCGCGAAGGCTACGGCAGGACTTGTCTCGCGTGCCTCACTGTCGCACGAATCAGCGCCATCAGCGCAAGCTGCGCACACCCTGCCTGCATGCTGCGCCCACCCTGCCCTGCATGCCTGCGCCCACCCTTCCTGCATGCTGCGCGCACGGCGCGCAGGGGTCCCGGCATGCTGCGCGCAGCCCATGGCAGGACCCGTTTCAAAAACTTTCGTCGAACTTTGAAAGGTCATAACTTTGCGCTCGGGTGTCCGTTTGGGGCAATTTTTTTTTGATTTCATGTATCTTTCGGAGATCTATGACCTGCCAAGTCGCTGGAAGCGGCTTGAGTTCTCAGACCCCCAAAAAATGGTGTTTTCTGCTGTAAAACTTGATTACATCTTCGCAATGTAAGAGCATAGACAAGTTTTCCTTACATTTCTTTGCGTCATGCAAACTAAACTTCGGTTCTAAGCATAGGAGACAGTAGATGATGGGCGCACTCATTTGTTACGGGTGAAAAACCTGTATTGCAGTAGCAATATTGTATGGAAAGTGGTATTCAAGTACATATAACGAGCAACAATATTCAAATGTTTAGTAGTAGATGGGCTGGTTTTTGTTTTAATTATCAACTTCAGGGTCCAGGGTTCAAGTCACAAAGAGGGCACACTTGGGTTTTTTTTTATAAACATTTTTTATTTTCAAGTGTTTTCACGGTAGGCTTCCGGAAGCGTCACTAGGTCGAAATGCGTTGAATGGGATCAAAGGCAAGGTCACGGCATGCCAAGGCAAAGGCAACGCATGGCTTGGTCTAGGCCACATCATGGTGACGGCATGCCAAGGCAAGGCAAGGCAAGCCATCCTCAGCTTCCCATGGCCTCGCTTTCTCGGAATGCCTTGAATGATGAGC
>CM031923.1:3152493-3154993 GCA_018703695.1 Prunus fruticosa | reverse complement strand
GCAACTCGTAGGAGTGTCACTTTCAACGTGCTCGACATTGGGCTGAGTTTCTAAAAACAACCTTGCACACCGAGGTTAAACTTTACCGGCTCCACTCCAACTCGCCGCTTGCCCACTAGTCCGAAGGCAACAAAACATTTTGTTTTTGATTTTGATGAAAATTTCAGTTTTTAATGAATGTTGTTTTGAAAAGGTTCTTTAAGTCTAGTGAGTTTGCAACTCGTAGGAGTGTCACTTTCAACGTGCTCGACATTGGGCTGAGTTTCTAAAAACAACCTTGCACACCGAGGTTAAACTTTACCGGCTCCACTCCAACTCGCCGCTCCCCCACTAGTCCGAAGGCAACAAAACATTTTGTTTTTGATTTTGATGAAAATTTCAGTTTTTAATGAATGTTGTTTTGAAAAGGTTCTTTAGATTGCGACATCATTGCTACTCTTAAGATTGTCATCCTCGACTTGCTCGTGCATTGGGCTCGCACCGTGCACATACAAGCAATGCCTAGACAATCCCAATCATAACTCAACCCCGCCCACTCGGAGGATTGGATAGCTTCTTCCAAAGCCAACCTACCCCCAAATGTTTTTGAGAGAGTGGCAAACAATTCGCTTAGCTTCTTCATCAACTCCGCCAAAAGCCATCCTCGACATACCCGTGCATTGAGAAGGTTTGGTGGCCGTACTCCCAACACAAAAGCATACCGAGGACAACCCCAAGCAATAGCTCACTCAAAGCCAACGCATCGTCACCACGTTCGTGTGGCCAACAATTGGCTAGCTTCTTCATCAACCCCGCCGAAAGCCATCCTCGACATACCCGTGCATTGAGAAGGTTTGGTGGCCGTACTCCCAACACAAAAGCAAACCGAGGACAACCCCAAGCAAAGTTCACTTGAAGCCAACCCATCGCCCCCACACCAGTGGGTGAATGGTGCGTGCTCGCCGGGTTTTGGCATAGACATTCCCTCGCATGCAAAAGATTGTCGATGCGAAAGACCGTCTATGGCAACCCCGGGGAAGGAAACACCATTCACTCACTCCCGACCGGCGCGGCATGGCGGTGATTGGATAGTTACGGATTGAGGACTTGCCAAGGATCAAAATTTGTCATTTAGAAGAAACATTTTCAAAAAGTTTTTAAAATCTTGTGGGTTCGCAACTCGAGGAGTGTCACTTTCAACGTGCTCGACATTGGGCTGAGTTTCTAAAAACAACCTTGCACACCGAGGTTAAACTTTACCGGCTCCACTCCGACTCGCCACTCGCCCACAAATCCGAAGGCAACAGAACATTTGTTTTTGATTTTGATGAAAATTTCAGTTTTTAATGAATGATGTTTTGAAAAGGTTCTTTAAATCTAGTGGGTTCGCAACTCGCAGGAGTGTCACTTTCAACGTGCTCGACATTGGGCTGAGTTTCTAAAAACAACCTTGCACACCGAGGTTAAACTTTACCGGCTCCACTCCGACTCACCGCTTGCCCACTAGTCCGAAGGCAACGAAACATTTGTTTTTGATTTTGATGAAAATTTCGATTTTTAATGAATGTTGTTTTGAAAAGGTTCTTTAAATCTAGTGAGTTTGCAACTCGTAGGAGTGTCACTTTCAACGTGCTCGACATTGGGCTGAGTTTCTAAAAACAACCTTGCACACCGAGGTTAAACTTTACCGGCTCCACTCCGACTCGCCGCTCCCCCACTAGTCCGAAGGCAACAAAACATTTGTTTTTGATTTTGATGATTTTTTTTGAAAACATTGGCTTGGCAAACCACAATCCGCGACTATCCACCCACCGCCACCCCACACGGGTGGTTGTTGTTGCGAAATGAGGTTGTGGTCGACATGCCCGCGCATTTGAGAATCAGTTCCAAGCACTCTGTGCTCTCCCATGCCAAAAAAAAGCCTAGACAACCCCATTTCGCAACTTCCACGCCTTTTTTTCCCCCTCACCCATGGCGGCGGCGTGGTGGCGGCGGCCGGATTCCGGCCACCACCGCCATGGGTGGCAGCCCCCCGACCCCGACACCAAACCCATAATACCGAGGCAACATATCGAGGCAACATGACATGGGTGTGGCGTGGGGGAAGGGGACTGCAGCTAGGAGGGCATGGGCTGCCATGCATATGCAGGCAACACACACCCCTCGATATAGCATTTTATGCATTTAGTCCTTTGACAGGAAGAGACATCACCTATGCGCGAGGAGTCATAATGGGCTCTAAATAATTCAATTTAAGGTATTTGGACGAGATTTTTTGTAGGGATGCTAAGAAAAATGCAATCTATGATGGGAAAAAGTTTCATAAATTTTTGAAGTCGGGAAGTATTTTTTATTATTTTTAGAAGTCGTAAAATTGAAAAAATCATTAAAAAAAATCTGGGAGGAATTTTTTAGTTCCGTTGCTTGGAGAAGGTCCTAAAAATCATATACTACTTATGGGGAGCTTATTGTGAGAGGAAATTTCAATAAAAATGGGGTTTGACAAGGTTTGAAAAATTCT
>CM031923.1:3142493-3144993 GCA_018703695.1 Prunus fruticosa | reverse complement strand
TTTGATGAAAATTTCGATTTTTAATGAATGTTGTTTTGAAAAGGTTCTTTAAATCTAGTGAGTTTGCAACTCGTAGGAGTGTCACTTTCAACGTGCTCGACATTGGGCTGAGTTTCTAAAAACAACCTTGCACACCGAGGTTAAACTTTACCGGCTCCACTCCGACTCGCCGCTCCCCCACTAGTCCGAAGGCAACAAAACATTTGTTTTTGATTTTGATGATTTTTTTTGAAAACATTGGCTTGGCAAACCACAATCCGCGACTATCCACCCACCGCCACCCCACACGGGTGGTTGTTGTTGCGAAATGAGGTTGTGGTCGACATGCCGCGCCATTTGAGAAGGAGTTCCAAGCACTCTGTGCTCTCCCATGCCAAAAAAAAGCCTAGACAACCCCATTTCGCAACTTCCAGGCCTTTTTTTCCCCCTCACCCATGGCGGCGGTGGTGGCGGCGGCCGGATTCCGGCCACCACCGCCATGGGTGGCAGCCCCCGACCCCGACACCAAACCCATAATACCGAGGCAACATATCGAGGCAACATGACATGGGTGTGGCGTGGGGGAAGGGGACTGCAGCTAGGAGGGCATGGGCTGCCATGCATATGCAGGCAACACACACCCCTCGATATAGCATTTTATGCATTTAGTCCTTTGACAGGAAGAGACATCACCTATGCGCGAGGAGTCATAATGGGCTCTAAATAATTCAATTTAAGGTATTTGGACGAGATTTTTTGTAGGGATGCTAAGAAAAATGCAATCTATGATGGGAAAAAGTTTCATAAATTTTTGAAGTCGGGAAGTATTTTTTATTATTTTTAGAAGTCGTAAAATTGAAAAAATCATTAAAAAAAATCTGGGAGGAATTTTTTAGTTCCGTTGCTTGGAGAAGGTCCTAAAAATCATATACTACTTATGGGGAGCTTATTGTGAGAGGAAATTTCAATAAAAATGGGGTTTGACAAGGTTTGAAAAATTCTGCGACAACCCCAAGCCCAGGCCGCCGGCATGCTGCGCGCATGCTGCGCAGCCCATGGCATGCCGTGTCTCGCTAGCCTCGCTGTCGCAGAAACCAGCACGCTGCGCGCACGCTGCCGGCATACTGCGCGCAGGATGCCGGCGCGCTGCGCACGCTGGGCGCAAGCCACGGCAGGACAAGGATCTCTAGCCTCACTGCGATATTTGAAAAATCTGCGCGAGCATCGCTGTCGAGAAACCAGCACGCTGCCGCGCAAGCTGCCGACACGCTGCGCACAGGAGAGCCCGCACGCTGCGCGCAGGCTACCCGCACGCTGCGCGCAGGCTGCCGGCACGCTGCGCGGGCTGCCTGCACGCTGCGCGCACGCTGGGCGCAAGCCACTGGAGGACAAGGACCTCTAGCCTTACTGCGATATTTGAAAAATCTGCGACAACCCCAGCCCAGGCTGCCGGCATGCTGCGCAGCCCATGGCAGGACATGTCTCGCGAGCATCGCTGTCGAGAAGCAGCACGCGCCGTAAGCTGCCGCACGCTGCGCGCACGCTGCCGGCATGCTGCGCGCAGACTGCCGGCACGCTGTGCGCAGGCTGCCGGCACGCTGCGCGCACGCTGGGCGCAAGCCACGGCAGGACAAGGATCTCTAGCCTCACTGCGATATTTGAAAAATCTGCGACAACCCCAGCCCCAGGCTGCCGGCATGCTGTGCGCACGCTGCGCGCAGCCCATGGCAGGACATGTCTCGCGAGCATCGCTGTCGCAGAACCAGCACGCTGCGCGCAAGCTGCGCGCACGCTCGGGCGCATACTGTGCGCACGCTGCGCACACCCTGCCTGCATGCTGCGCGCACCCTTCCTGCATGCTGTGCACACGGCGCGCGCAGGGTCCTGGCATGCTGCGCAGCCCCATGGCAGGACCCGTTTCAAAAACTTTCGTCGAACTTTGAAAGGTCATAACTTTGCGCTCGGTGTCCGTTTGGGGCAATTTTTTTTTGATTTCATGTATCTTTCGGAGATCTATGACCTGCCAAGTCGCTGGAAGCGGCTTGAGTTCTCGAGACCCCCAAAAAATGGTGTTTTCTGCTGTAAAACTTGATTACATCTTCGCAATGTAAGAGCATAGACAAGTTTTCCTTACATTTCTTTGCGTCATGCAAACTAAACTTCGGTTCTGAGCATAGGAGACAGTAGATGATGGGCGCACTCATTTGTTACGGGTGAAAAACCTGTATTGCAGTAGCAATATTGTATGGAAAGTGGTATTCAAGTACATATAACGAGCAACAATATTCAAATGTTTAGTAGTAGATGGGCTGGTTTTTGTTTTAATTATCAACTTCAGGGTCCAGGGTTCAAGTCACAAAGAGGGCACACTTGGGTTTTTTTTTATAAACATTTTTTATTTTCAAGTGTTTTCACGGTAGGCTTCCGGAAGCGTCACTAGGTCGAAATGCGTTGAATGGGATCAAAGGCAAGGTCACGGCATGCCAAGGCAAAGGCAACGCATGGCTTGGTCTAGGCCACA
>CM031923.1:3134993-3137493 GCA_018703695.1 Prunus fruticosa | reverse complement strand
CCTCGACATACCCGTGCATTGAGAAGGTTTGGTGGCCGTACTCCCAACACAAAAGCATACCGAGGACAACCCCAAGCAAAAGCTCACTCAAAGCCAACGCATCGTCACCACGTTCGTGTGGCCAACAATTGGCTAGCTTCTTCATCAACCCCGCCGAAAGCCATCCTCGACATACCCGTGCATTGAGAAGGTTTGGTGGCCGTACTCCCAACACAAAAGCAAACCGAGGACAACCCCAAGCAAAGTTCACTTGAAGCCAACCCATCGCCCCCCACACCAGTGGGTGAATGGTGCGTGCTCGCCGGGCTTTGGCATAGACATTCCCTCGCATGCAAAAGATTGTCGATGCGAAAGACTGTCTATGGCAACCCCGGGGGAAGGAAACACCATTCACTCACTCCCGACCGGCGCGGCATGGCGGTGATTGGATAGTTACGGATTGAGGACTTGCCAAGGATCAAAATTTGTCATTTAGAAGAAACATTTTCAAAAAGTTTTTAAAATCTTGTGGGTTCGCAACTCGCAGGAGTGTCACTTTCAACGTGCTCGACATTGGGCTGAGTTTCTAAAAACAACCTTGCACACCGAGGTTAAACTTTACCGGCTCCACTCCGACTCGCCACTCGCCCACAAATCCGAAGGCAACAGAACATTTGTTTTTGATTTTGATGAAAATTTCAGTTTTTAATAAATGATGTTTTGAAAAGGTTCTTTAAATCTAGTGGGTTCGCAAGCCAAGGCAGGACAAGGATCTCTAGCCTCACTGCGATATTTGAAAAAATCTGCGCGAGCATCGCTGTCGAGAAGCCAGCACGCTGCGCGCAAGCTGCCGGCATGCTGCGCGCAGGGTGCCGGCACGCTGCGCGCACGCTGGGCGCAAGCCACTGGAGGACAAGGATCTCTAGCCTCACTGCGATATTTGAAAAAATCTGCGACAACCCCAGCCCAGGCTGCCGGCATGCTGCGCAGCCCATGGCAGGACATGTCTCGAGAGCATCGCTGTCGAGAGAACCAGCACGCTGCCGCGCAAGCTGCCGGCACGCTGCGCGCACGCACGCCGGCATGCTGCGCGCAGACTGCCGGCACGCGCGTGCACGCTGCCGCATGCTGTGCGCAGGCTGCGACACGCTGCGCGCACGCTGGGCGCAAGCCACGGCAGGACAAGGATCTCTAGCCTCACTGCGATATTTGAAAAATCTGCGACAACCCCAGCCCAGGCTGCCGCATGCTGAGCGCACGCTTCGCGCAGCCCATGGCAGGACATGTCTTGCGAGCCTCGCTGCGAGAGAACCGACACGCTGCGCGCGCGCTGCGCACGCTGGGCGCATGCTGGGCGCATGCTGCGCATGCTGTGCGCAGCTGAGCGCACGCTGCGTGCATGCATGCTGTGCGCACGCTGCGCGAAGGCTACGGCAGCGCAAACGCTGCGCGCATGCTGTGCGCAAGCTGCGCGCACGCTGCGTGCATGCTGTGCGCAGGCTGCGCGAAGGCTACGGCAGGACTTGTCGCGTGCCTCACTGTCGAGAGAATCAGCGCCATCCGCGCAAGCTGCGCACACCCTTCCTGCATGCTGCGCACCCTTCCTGCATGCTGTGCACAGGCTGCGCGCAGGCCACGGCAGGACATATCTCGCGTGCCTCACTGTCGACAGAATCAGCGCGCTCCGCGCAAGCTGCGCACACCCTGCCTGCATGCTGCGCGCACCCTTCCTGCATGCTGTGCACACGGCGCGCGGGGTCCCGGCATGCTGCGCGCAGCCCATGGCAGGACCCGTTTCAAAAACATTCGTCGAACTTTGAAAGGTCATAACTTTGCGCTCGGGTGTCCGTTTGGGACAATTTTGTGCACAGGCTTCGCGCAGGCCACGGCAATTTTGTGCACACCCTGCCTGCATGCTGCGCGCACCGTTCCTGCATGCTGTGCACAGGCTTCGCGCAGGCCACGGCAGGACATGTCTCGCGTGCCTCACTGTCGACAGAATAGCGCGCTCCGCGCAAGCTGCGCACACCCTGCCTGCATGCTGGGCGCACCCTTCCTGCATGCTGTGCACAGGCTGCTGCGCAGGCCACGGCAGGACATGTCTCGCGTGCCTGAACTGCGACAGAATCAGCGCGCTCTCGCGCAAGCTGCGCACACCCTGCCTGCATGCTGGGCGCACCCTTCCTGCATGCTGTGCACAGGCTGCGCGCAGGCCACGGCAGGACATGTCTCGCGTGCCTGAACTGTCGACAGAATCAGCGTGCTCCGCGCAAGCTGCGCACACCCTTCCTGCATGCTGCGCGCACGGCGCGCGGAGGGTCCCGGCATGCTGCGCGCAGCCCATGGCAGGACCCGTTTCAAAAACTTTCGTCGAACTTTGAAAGGTCATAACTTTGCGCTCGGGTGTCCGTTTGGGGCAATTTTTTTTTGATTTCATGTATCTTTCGGAGATCTATGACCTGCCAAGTCGCTGGAAGCGGCTTGAGTTCTCGAGACCCCCAAAAAATGGTGTTTTCTGCTG
>CM031923.1:3109993-3119993 GCA_018703695.1 Prunus fruticosa | reverse complement strand
ACCGAGGACAACCCCAAGCAAAGTTCACTTGAAGCCAACCCATTGCCCCCCACACTAGTGGGTGAATGGTGCGTGCTCGCCGGGGTTTGGCATAGACATTCCCTCGCATGCAAAAGATTGTCGATGCGAAAGACTTTCTATGGCAACCCCGGGGGAAGGAAACACCATTCACTCACTCCCGACCGGCGCGGCGTGGCGGTGATTGGATAGTTACGGATTGAGCACTTGCCAAGGATCAAAATTTGTCATTTAGAAGAAACATTTTCAAAAAGTTTTTAAAATCTTGTGGGTTTGCAACTCGCAGGAGTGTCACTTTCAACGTGCTCGATATTGGGCTGAGTTTCTAAAAACAACCTTGCACACCGAGGTTAAACTTTACCGGCTCCACTCCGACTCGCCACTCGCCCACAAATCCGAAGGCAACAGAACATGTGTTTTTGATTTTGATGAAAATTTCAGTTTTTAATGAATGATGTTTTGAAAAGGTTCTTTAAATCTAGTGGGTTCGCAACTCGCAGGAGTGTCACTTTCAACGTGCTCGATATTGAGCTGAGTTTCTAAAAACAACCTTGCACACCGAGGTTAAACTTTACCGGCTCCACTCCGACTCACCGCTTGCCCACTAGTCCGAAGGCAACGAAACATTTGTTTTTGATTTTGATGAAAATTTCGATTTTTAATGAATGTTGTTTTGAAAAGGTTCTTTAAATCTAGTGAGTTTGCAACTCGTAGGAGTGTCACTTTCAACGTGCTCGATATTGGGCTGAGTTTCTAAAAACAACCTTGCACACCGAGGTTAAACTTTACCGGCTCCACTCCGACTCGCCGCTCCCCCACTAGTCCGAAGGCAACAAAACATTTGTTTTTGATTTTGATGATTTTTTTTGAAAACATTGGCTTGGCAAACCACAATCTGCGACTATCCACCCACCGCCACCCCACACGGGTGGTTGTTGTTGCGAAATGAGGTTGTGGTCGACATGCCCACGCATTTGAGAAGGAGTTCCAAGCACTCCGTGCTCTCCCATGCCAAAAAAAAGCCTAGACAACCCCATTTCGCAACTTCCACGCCTTTTTTTCCCCCTCACCCATGGCGGCGGCGTGGTGGCGGCGGCCGGATTCCGGCCACCACCGCCATGGGTGGCAGCCCCCCGACCCCGACACCAAACCCATAATACCGAGGCAACATATCGAGGCAACATGACATGGGTGTGGCGTGGGGGAGGGGGCTGCAGCTAGGAGGGCATGGGCTGCCATGCATATGCAGGCAACACACACCCCCCTATATAGCATTTTATGCATTTAGCCCTTTGACAGGAAGAGACATCACCTATGCGCGAGGAGTCATAATGGGCTCTAAATAATTCAATTTAAGGTATTTGGACGAGATTTTTTGCAGGGATGCTAAGAAAAATGCAATCTATGATGGGAAAAAGTTTCATAAATTTTTGAAGTCGGGAAGTATTTTTTATTATTTTTAGAAGTCGTAAAATTGAAAAAATCATTAAAAAAAATCTGGGAGGAATTTTTTAGTTCCGTAAGTTGGAGAAGGTCCTGAAAATCATATACTACTTATGGGGAGCTTATTGTGCGAGGAAATTTCAATAAAAATGGGGTTTGACAAGGTTTGAAAAAATCTGCGAGAACCCCAGCCCAGGCCGCCGCATGCTGCGCAGCCCATGGCATGTCGTGTCTCACTAGCCTCGCTGTCGAGAGAGAACCAGCACGCTGTGCGCACACTGCCGGCACGCTGTGCGCACGCTGCCGGCATACTGCGCGCAGGCTGCCGGCACGCTGGGCGTAAGCCACGGCAGGACAAGGATCTCTAGCCTCACTGCGATATTTGAAAAAATCCGTCGACAACCCCAGCCCAGGCCGCCGGCATGCTGCGCGCATGCCGCGCGCAGCCCATGCCAGGACACGCTCGCGAGCATCGCTGTCGAGAGAACCAGCACGCTGCGCGCAAGCTGCCGGCACGATGCGCGCACGCTGCCGCATGCTGCGCACACGCGCCGGCACGCTGCGCGCACGCTGGGTGCAAGCCACGGCAGGACAAGTACTCTAGACTCACTGCGATATTTGAAAAAATCTGCGACAACCTTAGCCCAGGCCGCCGGCATGCTGCGCAGCCCATGGCAGGACATGTCTCGCGAGCATCGCTGATCGAGAGAACCAGGACGCCGCGCGCAAACTGCCGGCACGCCGCGCGCACGCTGCCGGCTCGCTGCGCGCACGCTGGGCGCACGCTGACGGCAGGACAAGGATCTCTAGCCTCACTGCGATATTTGAAAAAATCTGCGAGAACCCCAGCCCAGGCCGCCGGCATGCTGCGCGCCCATGGCAGGACATGTCTCGCGAGCATCGCTGTCGAGAGAACCAGCACGCGTGTGCACGCTGCGGCATGTTGCGCACACGCGCGCGCACGCGCCGCACGCTGCCTGCATGCTGTGCGCACGCTGCGCACGCCTGCGCGCAAGCCACGGCTGGACAAGGATCTCTAGCCTCACTGTCAATATTTGAAAAAATCTGCGACAACCCCAGCCCAAGCTGCCGGCATGCTGCACAGCCCATGGCAGGACATGTCTCGCGAGCATCGCTGTCGAGAGAACCAGCAAGCTGCGCGCGCAAACTGCCGGCACGCTGCGCGCACACGCTGCCGGCATGCTGAGCGCACCCTGGGCGCAAGCCACGGCAGGACAAGGATCTCTAGCCTCACTGCGATATTTGAAAAAATCTGCGACAACCCCAGCCCAGGCTGCCGGCATGCTGTGCGCACGCTGCGGATCCCTCCAACCTTCCTGGATCCCCTGGCTGTGTTTTTCTGAAGCCCTTAACTGGTCATCCTTAAGTTTTTCTCTTAAAAGAAAAAGCAGTTACTTGTGTGTTTACTTAACTAAAAATAAAATGCATGTTTGGGTTTTCATGTTTTTGTTTGATCGTCGTTCTTTAAATTTAGGGTCATTCGTGTATTTGAGATAACATAACTTTTTATTTCCCACTTTTAAAAAAAAAAAACATACACTTTAAAATTAAATAAATAAAAGCTGAAATCATTTCTTCTTGGCGCTCGGTGTCTCGACCATAGGAGCTTTTAGTTTGGCCATCTGGCTGTCCTCTTCCTGGGGTTTCACGCACAGCCTCTTGGGGCTCATCACTTGAGCTCCCAAAGATCGCAATCTTAGCTTCAGGATAACTTTTCTCGCGATCTGGTTTCTTGCGTTTACCCGGTCGGTCTAGGTCCTCCAGCTGTTTCCGCATGTCGCGAGAGTACAACTCTACCATCTTTGATAGGTTTTTATTCTCGTCCCGCAATACGTCTAGCTGGTGTCGATTCACCTCCACTATCCTGGCCCTCTCCCTTTTCAAGCTCTTTATAGCACTCTGACACTCTTCAACCATACTGTGCTCCGCCGCTCACTGACCTTTCAGCACCTCTACCTCATGGGACTTCGCAGTAGGCGATGAACCAAACTTGCGACACATGCTGGACTCTGCATGCTCAGTGCTAGGGCATCACTCATGACCCGATTGTCATCCCTTGTCCCGAACACACGTATATCTTTAGGAGTCACCAAATTTCTGCCAACTCCAATGGCAACATCGTTGTCCAGGAGTATTGAGTCATTGACAGTCACAGGCCCCCGTGCGGAGGCAAAGTATGGCATCCATACTGGTGCTACTGCTTGGCCTCGTGTATGAGTCGGTGGAGCTAGGTTGAGATCCAACGAAAAGGGGTAGGAAGAAGCCATTTGATTTCTCAGTTTTTCTTGCTTCTTTTCTCTTTTGTGTTTCTGAGTTTGTGTTTTTTTTGTTTTTTTTCCCTTCGTTTTCCTTCTTATAGATGAGTCTTTCACAAACCCTAGGCAGCGTCTAAGCATTTTCTGAATCCCCAAGCGTTCCTCGAGTCCCACAACCTTCTCACTTTCCAACCGTTTCCAACTTATTTGTCACGACTTGCTTTGTCTGAACGGACGCGTTCAGCAAAATTGCCGCCTTTCCATGGCCCCGTAATTTCTGCTTGTGGAGTCTGCGGCGCCTCTATGCGTCGACACGTGTCTCGCCCTGTCTGTTGGTCCCTTACACTGAACCGAGACAAAATTTGGACCCATGTTTCAGAATTCAATTCACATTTGATCTTAAATTAAAAAAAAATTATAATTAAAATTTAAACGTGTGGGCTTCGGATTTCATGCTTGGGTCGGGTTTTACCGTTGTTGGGTTAATTTCATTGTGGGCTTTGGGCTTTCAATTGTTTGGGTTTAAGTTTGCGTAAGACCGTCCTGTTTAGGGCTTACTGTTTTGAGTGTTGAACTGTTTTCCTTTTTTATTTGATTGTTTGTTTTGTAATTTTTATTTTGTAATTATTTTATTTTATTTTTGTGTGTTTTGTGATTTTTATTTGCTTTAATACCCTTCATTTGTTGTTATGACATTGTTTGTGACTAATTTTTAAACATTGAGGACAATGTTCATTTCTAGGTTTGGGGGTATTGGATTTTAGCATGTATTATTTTTTTTCTTAATTAAAAAAAAAAATTGCTTGTTTTTCTTCTATTTGAGTCTTGTTTTGTTTTTGAGTCACTTTCCGAACAACATTTGATGAGATTGTGATAAATGTTTGCATGACTTAAATGAAAATTGGATTTCATTTTATTTTATTAAAAAAAAATTAAATTTAAAAAAAAAATTAAAAATTGGCATTGTTCTATCATGATATGCTTGAAACCTTCTTTACACTTGCCATTTGTTTCATAATTTTCCAATTAAAGGATTTGCATGATATAAAGAATTGTATGGGGTTTAGGCATGATTTTCCATTGTTAACCATTTTGAGCCTTTCAAGCTAACCTTATGCATGCTTAAGCTAACCTTATGCATGCTTAAGCATGATTTTCCATTGTTAACCATTTTGAGCCTACATGTAAACCTTTTCTTTCATTTTCCAATTTTATTTCTTCGCCTTAGCCCGAAAAACAAATATTTACCTTTCTAAGGAACTCATGAGCTTTAATTTGGATGTGTTTTTCATGCTAAGTTTGGGAAGGTGTTACATTTCGAAAAAAAAAAAAAAATTCACACAATTGGTGAAAGAAAGAGAAAAGTTAAGTGGTGGTTGATTGAAAATTCATTTTTGGGCCTTCAAAATAAATTGGTGTTTGTTGAATTAAAGGAAAGGAGTGTAAATCATTGTAAATGAAGGTATAAGGAGTTTTGATCATGTAAAAGAAAAAAATCTAATCGTGATGATTCGAAGTCTTGTAAACAATTGTTTTATGCTCTTATATTTTGAGTTCCTTGGACTTTGTATTATCCATACCTTTCATTTCTTACTCACCTTACACCCTTGGCCGAATTACAACCTTTACTAAAGACCTAAATTGATCTTAAATGTCATGTGGTTGAATTGCATCCATTTTCTTACTTTTAAGTGTTTGGCATCCTTCTTGAGATCATATTAATGCAAGTTCTTCATCTTTCTATTCCGAGTTAAGTCCTTTATGGTTTAACTCTAATCTCATGTTTATAACTGAGTGTTGCATTATAGCCCTCTTCTGAGTGATTCATTTGTGAGAGAACAACTTTGGTGAGATTTGAAGTTGAACTTGTGCTTTGTAGGATTTTTGAAATTGTGTGAAAACTAAGATTGAGAAATTTTGTTGCATTTGGCTATCACACTACTACACTTTGAGCATATTATGTCTTGAACTTTGCCGCTTTGTGAATAATGTCCAAAATTGAGCTTTTATTGTTAAAAACTTTTGAGTCATGTGCATGAGTCATTTCTCTTCAGAAAATGTTCGGAAAAAAAAATTGTTTTGAGTTCTTTGTGTTTTTGTGTTTGTTTTTGTTTTGTTTTTGTTAATTAATGTATTTATGTTTGTTTTTGTTTTTGATTTTGCTTAAGGACTAACAATCTTTTAAGTTTTCTAACCATTTTGTTTTGTAGAGTTAGAAAAACATTTGTGGGTATTGTATCTGTTAAACCCTCAGGAGACACAACTCCTCCTACTAGGGATGCCTAGAGGTTTAAAGGCTTGTTGCATACTCTAAATGCAATCGAGTTACCTACGAAAGTGGTCTAGTTAACTTCTTGTTTGTTTTTATCTTTGTTTTCATTTTGTTTTGCTCGAGGACTAGCAAAATTTAGGTTTGGGGGTATTTGATCGGTGCATATTTACATATTATTTTGTACCCTTTTAACTTATGATTTGGTTATGTTTTTGAGTTAAACTTGTGTTTTTAATAGGTTTTGTGTTTGTTTCAGTGTAATAAGCTTGAGACTCACTAATTGCATTTGGAGACAAATTAGCTCAAAACAGTGTCTGCAGATCAGTCAACTTCACGGATTGGACTGTACTTGCTCAAGAAGAACCAGATGATGAGCCATATATCATTGGAAAGATACGGAAGTCTAGCTTCTGTAGAATTTTGCGGTTCATGATTCCGAGTCTTCTAGAGAAAGTTATATATGTTTTGGCAACTTAAGGTCAAATTCGGCAGCATCTGCGTTACTGGGCCAAAAATCACATTTGAAGGCCTTTCCGATTTTTCCTTGAGTTGGGCTGCATATGCTTGGAAAGATAAGACAAAGAGATTCAAGATCCATATTTTTCCAGAATTTTATGGATGGAGAAACAAGCCCAAAACGAGCCCAAAAGAAGACTGCAATGCATTGTCATGCATGACATATGCATGAGGTGTTATTGATTGTGGGAAAGTTTGGTGAAGCATATTCAATACCTATATTTGAGTGGAATTTTGCAGCAGCCAAATGTGCCAAAAGATGATGAAGTGGGAGTTGCAACACTAAGCCTAAAGACAAGAGGAATTGTTTTCAAATGCAATAGTGTGTTAGGTGAATTAAGTGTTGAAGTTAGTGTGTTTAGAAAATTCAATTGTATAATTCAGATTTTCACTTCCCCTAGGCCTATAAATAGGGAAGTTCTCTAAACTTGTAATAACACCCCAAGGGGGGGAGCTCTCAAGCACTTCTCTAGAGCTCCCTTCCCTTCTCTCCCTTAAATTCTCTTAATTTCTCTTTGTAGTTCTCAATTGTTGTAATAAGATCATTTTACTCAATTTTCTTTTTATTAAATCTCAAGCACTTCTCTATTCTCTTCCAAACACTCTCCAAACCCTAAACACATGTCTCTTCCCTTCCAAATTCCCCATGTTCTCCAAACACTTTCTCTTCCAAGATTTTCAAAGCTTTCAAACACATGCTCTTCCAAAATCCACAAAGTTCTCAAACACCACTTTCCTTTCTTCTCCAAAAGTTTCCATATTCTCAAACATTTCCCAAACACTCCTCCCTTCTCTTTCTCAAACACATCTCTCCTCCCTTCTCCAAATTTCCCAAACACATTTCCCTTCTCTTCCAAAAGTCTCCATGTCTCAAACACTTCACAAACACCTTCCTTTCCCTTCCAAAATCCTCAAGCTTCCCAAACACCTTCCTCCAAATTCTCAAGCTCTCAAACACCTCTCTCTTTCTCTCCAAAAACTCTCCATGTTCTCAAGTGTTGTACAAAATCCTTGTTTTATGTTCTTTTGTTTTCATTTTTGTTTTGTGTAGGAAAACTGAATTGGATCATTCAATCACCAATCCCTGTGGAATCGACCTCGCACTTACATACGCTAAACTACCAACGGTTCGTGCACTTGCGAGTATCACAAGTTGAGGATACAACTGAATCCATTTTGGTGAAGCTGTATCTACGCAACACAAGCCAAGGCAATGCGTGCAAAGGCCAAGGCACGACATGCCAATGCAATGCGAGGCAAGCCAAGGTTTGAAAAAATTATGTCGACATTTTCAGCATGTTGCGCGCAGACGGCGTGCATACTGCGTGCAGGGTGCGCGCAGGCTGCGTGCGAGACATGCCATGACAAGGTTTCGAAAAAATTTCTGTCGACACTGCCGGCATGCTGCGCGCAGGCTGCCGGCATGCTGCGCGCAGGATTCGTGCATGACGCGAGCAGGCTGCGTGCAAGGGTAGGCATGCCAAGCTTCCAACGCAAGGCAATGCAAGGCTTTCCAAGGCAACGCAACACAACGCAAGGCAACACAAGCCAACGCAAGGCAAGGCAAGGCTTTCAGGGTCGGCATAGACAATCCCTCGCATGCAAAAGATTGTCGATGCGAAAGACTGTCTATGGCAACCCCGGGAAGGAAACACCATTCACTCACTCCCGATCGGTGCGGCGTGGCGGTGATTGGATAGTTACGGATTGAGCACTTGCCAAAGGATCAAAATTTGTCATTTAGAATAAACATTTTCAAAGAGTTTTAAAAATCTTGTGGGTTTGCAACTCGCAGGAGTGTCACTTTCAACGTGCTCGATATTGGGCTGAGTTTCTAAAAACAACCTTGCACACCGAGGTTAAACTTTACTGGCTCCACTCCGACTCGCCACTCGCCCACAAATCCGAAGGCAACGAAACATTTGTTTTTGATTTTGATGAAAATTTCAGTTTTTAATCAATGATGTTTTGAAAAGGTTCTTTAAATCTAGTGGGTTCGCAACTCGCAGGAGTGTCACTTTCAACGTGCTCGATATTGAGCTGAGTTTCTAAAAACAACCTTGCACACCGAGGTTAAACTTTACCGGCTCCACTCCGACTCGCCGCTCCCCCACTAGTCCGAAGGTAACAAAACATTTGTTTTTGATTTTGATGATTTTTTTTGAAAACATTGGCTTGGCAAACCACAATCCGCGACTATCCACCCACCGCCACCCCACACGGGTGGTTGTTGTTGCGAAATGAGGTTGTGGTCGACATGCCCACGCATTTGAGAAGGAGTTCCAAGCACTCCGTGCTCTCCCATGCCAAAAAAAAGCCTAGACAACCCCATTTCGCAACTTCCACGCCTTTTTTTCCCCCTCACCCATGGCGGCGGCGTGGTGGCGGCGGCCGGATTCCAGCCACCACCGCCATGGGTGGCAGCCCCCCGACCCCGACACCAAACCCATAATACCGAGGCAACATATCGAGGCAACATGACATGGGTGTGGCGTGGGGGAGGGGGCTGCAACTAGGAGGGCATGGGCTGCCATGCATATGCAGGCAACACACACCCCCCTATATAGCATTTTATGCATTTAGCCCTTTGACAGGAAGAGACATCACCTATGCGCGAGGAGTCATAATTGGCTCTAAATAATTCAATTTAAGGTATTTGGACGAGATTTTTTGCAGGGATGCTAAGAAAAATGCAATCTATGATGGGAAAAAGTTTCATAAATTTTTGAAGTCGGGAAGTATTTTTTATTATTTTTAGAAGTCGTAAAATTGAAAAAATCATTAAAACAAATATGGGAGGAATTTTTTAGTTCCGTAAGTTGGAGAAGGTCCTAAAAATCATATACTACTTATGGGGAGCTTATTGTGCGAGGGCATTTCAATAAAAATGGGGTTTGACAAGGTTTGAAAAAATCTGCGACAACCCCAGCCCAGGCCGCCGGCATGCTGCGCAGCCCATGGCATGCCGTGTCTCGCTAGCCTCGCGTCGAGAGAACCAGCACGCTGCGCGCACGCTGGGCGCAAGCCACAGGAGGTCAAGGATCTCTAGCCTCACTGCGATATTTGAAAAAATCTGTCGACAACCCCAGCCCAGGCCGCCGGCATGGTGCGCGCATGCTGCGCAGCCCATGGCAGGACATGTCTCGCGAGCATCGCTGTCGAGAGAACCAGGCACGCTGCGCGCAAGCTGCCGGCACACTGTGCGCATGCTGCCGGCACGCGGGCGCAAGCCACGGCAGGACAAGGATCTCTAGCCTCACTGCGATATTTGAAAAAATCTGCGACAACCCCAGCCCAGGCCGCCGCATGCTGCGCATCCCATGGCAGGACATGTCTCGCGAGCATCGCTGTCGAGAGAACCAGCACGCTGCGCGCAAACTGCCGGCACGCTGAGTGCACGCTGCGCGTGCTGCGCGCACGCTGCGACACGCTGCGCGCACGCTGGGCACAAGCCACGGCAGGACAAGGATCTCTA
>CM031923.1:3094993-3102493 GCA_018703695.1 Prunus fruticosa | reverse complement strand
TGGGTTTGCAACTCGCAGGAGTGTCACTTTCAACCACTATGCCAAATTTTGCTTTACACCACACCACATAGGCATCGATAAACTTAAATATGATGTTATTAGTATATTAGGCACCGGTTTTATAAATAATAAGACTAAAATGGTATAAAGACATCATAAAAAAATTTAGGCTTTGCCTACGATGCCGTTGATGGTACTTTAGCATGTGTGGTTCAACATACCGATGCCTAAAATGGTCTTCAAATTTCTTTTACAACAGAACATTTAACCACCGATGCCAAAACCATGGTCAACCCGCTCCAGTGATTTTTTTAACGAAAAATTTCAGACTCCCTCGCAATTTCAGACTCTCCCTCTATTTTTTTGGGAAATTTTTAACTCTCTCTCATCCTCTCTCTCTCTCAATTTCAGACTCTTCTTTTCTTTCCTTTCTCAAACAGCGGAAAGTTTTTGTCTCTCTCTCCGCTCCTGACAAACTCTTCTCTCCAACTCCCAATAGTCTCTCTCTCGCACTGTTCTCTCCTTGCTCGCGAACTCTCAGTGGAACCATCTTCCCTATACTCTACGTTGGACCGCAACTTGAGCGACTTCTTGCAGCCTTGGATGCGCGATTCTTCTCTTGAGTTGTGGTAGGTTGCGTCTGACCACCCAATCGATGAAGACTAGGGTAACGCTTTTGTCTCTCTATAGTTTTCTCTTTGCGAAGATTTTTGTGATCAATGAGGGTTTCAGTTAGAGATTTGGGGCTTTTGATATTTCAAATCCCTACATATAAAGGCAGTGGTTGAGGTTTAATTGTGTGGATGATTTTTAAATAGGATTTAGTGTTTGTTGTAGATGCAGATTAATTGGGGCTTTTTGTTTTTATTTTTGGGATGGAAGCTTCTGAACTTGTAGAGTTTCTTCTTTTCAGTTTTGTTCAACTCGCTGCTACAAGAGCTGCTGGAGGGGATGGTTACGGTGGTCAACAAAAGGTATTTGCCTTATCATTATTGCCAGTTGAACCAACTAGCTGATTCGTTTTCAAAGCATGATTTGATGTGATTTTCTTTTAGGTTTTTCTCATCCTATAGAAAACAACACAATGTGTAGTAGATTGGGTGTAAAGCACCTGGTTTCGAATACTCTTGTGGATAGCAGAGCTTTTGATACGAGTTTCATATATGTGAATGTGTTTAGGGTTTAGGGTAACATGATTGTGTTGTGTTGTTGTTTCTAAGTTCTGATGTTTTACTAAATGAGCTAATTTTAGATGTCACGACGAATGATTGAGTTTGACATTTAGGTACTGGGCTACTAGAAAATCTGATGGATCCACAAAGACTGGCCGAGACTTGGTCCTATTTTTCTTCCTCTTATTTATGTTTTTTTAAATTCATTTCTTTATATGTGTTTTTTATATGAACCTCAATTCAAGTTGCAAGAAAGTCAAGATAGGATATTTGGATGTAAGCCATTCCCTTTTGTTTTTCAGTTTGGTTTTGTATTCTAACAAAGGCGGATGCCCATATCAGATTCATAACAAAAAGGAATCATTTTGCTAGATATATTAATGTAAGAATTTGTTTCTCCCAATTAGTATAATCTTTCATGATAATTTTCTTTTGGTAGTATCCAGATTCATGCTAATGTAGGGTACTTGATTAGCTTCACAAATTAGCTTCATTCAATTGCTTAAATCAGTCATACTTGATTACAAATACGGACTTGAAATTTCAGAAATCAGGAAATGTGGATAAATATCTTCAAAATCAAGAACAAGATGGAAATGGAGAATTATGTGGTGTGCTAGCGGTGAAGCATTTCCCTTCGACGATTCTCAAGCCAACTCGCACAATTTCATATATCAATGAAGCATTTCCCTTTCCCCCAAAAGTTAGGGTTTTGTTCATATTGTGATGGAGCCTTGTGCTAGCGGTGAGTTGTTTGACCGCATCATCCAGAGGGGACATTACAGTGAGAGAAAGGCAGCTGAGTTGACAAGGATTATTGTTGGGGTTGCTGAAGCTTGCCATTCACTTGGTGTCATGCATAGAGATCTAAAGCCCGTGAACTTCTTGTTGGTTAACAAGGACGATGACTTCTCTCTCAAAGCCATTGATTTTGGACTCTCAATTTTCTTCAAACCAGGTAATCAAGCAAAAATAAATGTGGTTTCCTTTTTGAATTTTTATTTTTGATGATCTGGAGCATAGTAAATAACAGGTGCACTTCAATAGTATAATTTTAATAGTAAAATGGAACATCTTATTTTTGACGATATCCATACTAGTTATTTTTCTCCTTTTTTCTTTTTGGGAATTGAGTGCATTGAAATGACAAGGCATGATTCTGGAAGAGAAAATTTTGTGGAATGAACTTAAAAGCTATAGTGCCCTGGCAACCCATAGTTGAATTTCTTAGTTCTGGATTACAACTGTTTCTTGGTGTGGTGACATCAGGAATTTTTTATGTAGATATATGAATTGTTTTATGTAGATATCTGTCTATGATATGTTGTCCTCCAGTCAAGATACCAAAATGCCTCTTTCACCATTAGAGGGATTATCATCCCCATCTTTGAATTCCATACAACCCACTTCTTCTGCAGGAGCTGCTCCAATGATTGATATGTTGGACGGCTTTTACTCCAACCCAACAAAACAGGGTAAAATACTAACAACCCTGAGAGTTTTGTTTAGCAGATATGATTAGGTTAATTTTCTGATAGCCTTTTTTTTTCTAGAAACAGAAAACAATGGCACAGGCTTATCCATCTGTACCTGGCATTTGAGAGCAGCAACTTGAAGATGGTGTTCAACTTCTCAAAGCTGCCTGGAAATCCACAAATGATAGTGATCGAGGCTACATTCACTAATTTGTCGACGAATATCTATTCATATTTTATTTTTCAGGCAGCTATTCCAAAGGAAATCTTGGTTACTAAAGTCCACATTTTGCTCATAAAATATTGGTGCCCATTATAGTTTGCCAATTTTTCAGTTGAAACCTTGGATGTTCTCATGCTCTAAGTTTGTTTGTTCTTAACTTAAACTTTGTGATACTTATTTTCCTCCGTGCTTCCAATTTACAGTTTCTTCAACTACACTTAGATCCAGCTAGCGGCAATACTCTGCCTACAAGTGGTAATGGGTCCATCACGCAAACATTGAGAGTTACGAATAGCCATGGAAAGGTATCTGAAATCTCTATATATGTGTCGTCCTTTAGTTTCTGAACTTGATTGCTGCCTGACATGAGAATGCAATTCAAATTATCTAAATTCTTTTTAATCAGTATGGCCTTTTGAGAGTTACCAACTGCCAGCTAAATCTTTTCTAGTTTAGTTATGGCCTTAAAGACCTTATTCTAATGAGCACTTAGGTTGAAGACTTGCATCTCAACTGTCTAGATCATATATACTGTTGATACGCACAAAGGGAAATGGTTGAGATGCATCTCGACTATCCATATCTAATGGTTGAGATGCAAGTTAGTAAGTTAAATCCTCTGCTCAGGACTTAATTCCCATTGGATTGCCTCCTTATAATAATGACACATATATACAAGGTTGTTAATTGTTTATTTATGTCTGAATGTCCTTTTTGTATTCTTGTAAACCTTAACACGACAAAAATTCAGCCCAATGTCGGAAAATGCTCTGTTCTCGGCCTTCAGATTACTTGACTGCTCATGAATTGCTATGTACGTTTAAACCTTATTTTAGTGCAATAATGTGCATGGTTTAATGTGACCGGAATAGGAAGTTTATTTGTTGTTGGTTGTTCTCCTTTTCTTTTTCGTTGGATGGATCATGTCATTATTTGGATAAAACATTCAGGCCCTTTAAGTTGAACTCAGCACATTCAATGTCTAAAGAGAATCAGCTATGTTTTCTTGAGGAAAAATTTAGCTAAAAAGGAATAAACTTTAGAAGTCTGCCTAGAATTAACCATTTAAAGTATAGGATGTGGGAGATATTCCATTCTTTTCAACTTACACCTATTGTTTAGCTTTCCTTGTTAGTGTGAGCTTTTTCAAATTTTAAGAAAGAAGATTTAGAAAGACTGTTGAAGTGTTATTCATCATAATTGCCCAGTGTAAATTGCACACTTTTGCTACTCTCAAGCTTTCAAGTGATGTATTTTCGTTTTCAGGTCACCCTTGGATTTGTAAAAATGGGATTTTCAGGCTTACATACATGTCTAATTCTCAATCTTCTTGTTAATGTGCCAAATTCATTACCTTTGACTTTGTTTATGTTTCAAATAGCTAAGCTGTTTTACTTATTTCCATGCTAATGTTGACAATAGTAGGACTATTGATTATGGGGAATTCATAGCTGCTATAGTCCATCTTAACATGATCATTTAATTGTTAGTTGAAACATGAAGTGGGATCCATTTAATGACTTCTTGTTATCTAATTAGATTGGTTCACAAATTAGATTTTCTTGTTCACCAATATGATTTCGTAAATTTGCATATTGGTTAATTTGAAGTAACAACATATCTTATGCAAATTTAGTACCTTACACTTTTTAAGCTTATGTCAATATTACATACTGTTTGTGATTACATTCTATGTGTTTTTTTTTTTTAGTATAGAGCTAGAAGGAAGGACACGTACACCCAAATGGAATTGGATGAGGTGCGAGAAGAATTGGCAACTCATGTCCTAGAATGACTTTTTGATTAAGCTAAACATTCCTTCATTTTACATGTTTCTCTAGCTAGTATTTTGCTTATGCATAGACAAGTATGGATAATTTGTGGTGTAGGGTTGGTAAAATTGTGATTTGGATGTGAGAAGTATGAATCATTCAAGTATTTTGCTTATACATATATATATATAGACAAGTACGGATATATTTAAATTACTGTTTATATATATTTATAAGCAATAGCAACACAATATGATTGGAAATGAGGCCTTTCTTAAATACTAACAAAGTAACTAAGTAAATTGTGATGTGAAAGAAGCAAAATACCTACCCCTTCCTTACATAAGTGATGCGTATTGTTTATAACAACTTCAGTTTTCCAGAAATAACTGAAACTGAAAGATAAAAATAACAACCAGATATCTATGATTACTGTTACCTAAAACTAGAAGTAGCATCAGCATTTATGTAATCACCAGCACTATTGGAGGCTTTTCATGTCCGCAAAATAAAAAAAGCGATGACGTATAAGATAATTCACAACACTATTATTTGTTTCTACGATGTTGTAATTGATAATACGCATCAGGATAGCAGCAATGTCACTTATGCTGTAATACCTTTTTAGCCTCATCTCTTTTGAAACTACTGATGCTGTTTTAGGTTTAGGCGTCAGAAGTCAACGTTTTTTAGCACACGGAAATCATTTACGCATCGGAGTTTACCAAATATCCGATGTAGTAAGTAGTAAATAGCCCCGGATAATATCCGTTGCCTATTACATAGTAATAGGCAACAGGCTTGAATACCACGGTATTTATGTGTAATAGGCAACGGATTTTATCCGTTGCTAAAGCCCTTTTTTGGCATAGTGAACGTGCTTGATATTGGGCTGAGTTTCTAAAAACAACCTTGCACACCGAGGTTAAACTTTACCGGCTCCACTCCGACTCACCGCTTGCCCACTAGTCCGAAGGCAACGAAACATTTGTTTTTGATTTTGATGAAAATTTCGATTTTTAATGAATGTTGTTTTGAAAAGGTTCTTTAAATCTAGTGAGTTTGCAACTCGTAGGAGTGTCACTTTCAACGTGCTCGATATTGGGCTGAGTTTCTCAAAACAACCTTGCACACCGAGGTTAAACTTTACCGGGTCCAGTCCGACTTGCCACTCGCCCACTACTCCGAAGGCAACCGATATTTTGCGGCATCATTGCTACTCTTAAGGTTGTCATCCTCGACTTGCTCGTGCATTGGGCTCGCACCGTGCACACACAAGCAATGCCTAGACAATCCCAATCATAACTCAACCGCGCACTCGGAGGATTGGATAGCTTCTTCCAAAGCCAACCTACCCCCAAATGTGTGAGAGGGGCCAAAAATTCGCTTAGCTTCTTCATCAACTCCGCCGAAAGCCATCCTCGACATACCCGTGCATTGAGAAGGTTTGGTGGCCGTACTCCCAACACAAAAGCATACCGAGGACAACCCCAAGCAAAAGCTCACCCAAAGCCAACGCATCGTCACCACGTGTTCGTGTGGCCAACAATTGGCTAGCTTCTTCATCAACCCCGCCGAAAGCCATCCTCGACATACCCGTGCATTGAGAAGGTTTGGTGGCCATACTCCCAACACAAAAGCAAACCGAGGACAACCCCAAGCAAAAGTTCACTTGAAGCCAACCCATCGCCCCCCACACTAGTGGGTGAATGGTGCGCTTGCCGGGGTTTGGCATAGACATTCCCTCGCATGCAAAAGATTGTCGATGCGAAAGTCTGTCCATGGCAACCCCGGGAAGGAAACACCATTCACTCACTCCCGACCGGCGTGGCGTGGCGGTGATTGGATAGTTACGGATTGAGCACTTGTCAAGGATCAAAATTTGTCATTTAGAAGAAACATTTTCAAAAAGTTTTTAAAATCTTGTGGGTTTGCAACTCGTAGGAGTGTCACTTTCAACGTGCTCGATATTGGGCTGAGTTTCTAAAAACAACCTTGCACACCGAGGTTAAACTTTACCGGCTCCACTCCGACTCGCCACTCGCCCACAAATCCGAAGGCAACAGAACATTTGTTTCTCATTTTGATGAAAATTTCAGTTTTTAATGAATGTTGTTTTCAAAAGGTTCTTTAAATCTAGTGGGTTTGCAACTCGCAGGAGTGTCACTTTCAACGTGCTCGATATTGGGCTGAATTTCTAAAAACAACCTTGCACACCGAGGTTAAACTTTACCGGCTCCACTCCGACTCACCGCTCGCCCACTAGTCCGAAGGCAACGAAACATTTGTTTTTGATTTTGATGAAAATTTCGATTTTTAATGAATGTTGTTTTGAAAAGGTTCTTTAAATCTAGTGGGTTTGCAACTCACAGGAGTGTCACTTTCAACGTGCTCGATATTGGGCTGAGTTTCTAAAAACAACCTTGCACACCGAGGTTAAACTTTATCGGCTCCACTCCGACTCGCCGCTCCCCCACTAGTCCGAAGGCAACAAAACATTTGTTTTTGATTTTGATGATTTTTTTTGAAAACATTGGCTTGGCAAACCACAATCCGCGACTATCCACCCACCGCCACCCCACACGGGTGGTTGTTGTTGCGAAATGAGGTTGTGGTCGACATGCCCACGCATTTGAGAAGGAGTTCCAAGCACTCCGTGCTCTCCCATGCCAAAAAAAAGCCTAGACAACCCCATTTCTCAACTTCCACGCCTTTTTTTCCCCTCACCCGTGGCGGCGGCGTGGCGGCGGCCGGATTCCGGCCACCACCGCCATGGGTGGCAGCCCCGACCCCGACACCAAACCCATAATACCGAGGCAACATATCGAGGCAACATGACATGGGTGTGGCGTGGGGGA
>CM031923.1:2979993-3089993 GCA_018703695.1 Prunus fruticosa | reverse complement strand
AAAAATTGGGGAGGAATTTTTTAGTTCTGTAAGTTGGAGAAGGTCCTAAAAATCATAAACAACTTATGGGGAGCTTATTGTGCGAGGAAATGTCAATAAAAATGGGGTTTGACAAGGTTTGAAAAATTATGTCGAGAGAATCAGCACCTTGTGCGCGCGCTAGCCTCGCTCGCTCGTCGAGATTCGTTGCGCGCGCGCTGCGCACACACTGCGCGCAGGACAAGTTTCGCTAGCCTCCCTCGCTGTCGACAGAGAGGGAGTCTCTAATAGGTTCCTATATCTATTACTTGTAACAAAGAAAAACGAGTTTATTAAGTGTAAGAGGGTCACCAAATCAGATTATGAACATTTCCTTCCTATCCTCATTAAGTTTACCCTTTTTAAGAATTACAGAAAATTACCATGTTTTCATACATGTAGCTTGAGTACTACGTAAAAATATCAATCAAAGAGTTCAAAGAGTATACTAAAAGTATGTGAACAAAGCAAGAGTGCAAGAATGAGTTCTAAGGAGGAGGGTATGGTATGGCATAGTTTAGAGTACAGATCTTAGGCTATAAAATGAAACTGTGACAAGTGTGTACAGTGACCAAAACAAAGTACACAGAGAACTATATGCAAGGAGTGGAGTTTAGAAAGGCCCTCCTCGTATGGAATGCAATAGATTATGGATTGGAATTTAGAGAGGCCCTCCTCGTATAGTATTTCGTGGGCTGTTAACATATATCTTTTTTTGTAATCAATGTTTTTCACCGGAATGATTTTTAAACATGACAGGTCAGAAAGTAGTTCAATTTGTGTGCTGCAGAAAGCTATCTGAAATGTGCTTTGAGCACTTGGAAGGCCATAACTTGAAGCTCAATTAACCATTTTGCGAATGTGAGCACTCGTTTTGACACGTTTTTTCGTGATCTATACACTGGGAAGGAGAAGAATGCTTTTTGAAGACAGGTTGGTATTGCTCATCATCCAAGGCATTCCGAGAGGCTATGGGAGGCTAAGGATGGCTTGCCTTGCCTTGCCTTGGCATGCCGTGCCCATCATGTGGCCTTGACCAAGCCATTCAAGCCATCCGTTGCCTTCGCCTTCGCTAGTAGAAATGTTGAAGAAGTTGATGACCATAGTAGGTACAGTTTTGTGTTGAAGAAATAGAGATGGATGATAATGATTTTGGTGATTTTGGATCCGATCCTTATGAGTTTTCCAATGTGATTGGGGATGGAAATCAACCATTGTACCCTGGTTGTAGAAAGTACACTAAGTTATCGGCATTAGTGAAGTTGTATAATTTGAAGGCAAAGTATGGGATGAGTGATGTATATTTTACAGAATTATTGATTCTTCAAGGCGATTTGCTTTCAGAAGGAAATACAATACCGGCCTCTATGTATGAGACAAAAAAGACTTTGTGTGCATTGGGGCTGAGTTATGAGAAAATCCACGCATGCCCCAATGATTGCATCTTGTATAGGAAAGAGTATGAAGATTCAACTAATTGTCCTACTTGTGGTATCTCAACTAATTGTCCTAATTGTCCTACATATAATCTCCCACCATGGTTGTGCATGAAACGAAAGTTCATGATGTTGACCTTATTGATTTCCCGTCCTAAACAACCTGGAAATGATATAGATGTCTATTTAGAGCCTTTGATTGATGATTTAAAATCTTTATGGAATGGGATTAGAGGAGTGTATGATGCACATATAGGAGAATACTTTACACTCAGCTGCATTACTGTGGACAATTAATGATTTCCCCGCCTATGGAAACTTATCTGGTTGTGTCGTTAAAGGATATAAAGCTTGTCCAATATGCGGTGATGATACACCTAGTCACAGGTTGAAAAATGGGCACAAAATCTGTTACATCAGCCATAGAAAATGGTTATCAACAAATCATCCATATCGGAGGCATCGTGCAGCTTTTAATGGGAAACCTGAATATGACACGGCTCCAAAGCCATTAACCGAAGAAGAAGTGCTACAAATGGTTGAAGGTATTAATTATACATTGGGCTCGAAAAAAGGGGGAGGTGGAGGTGAAAATGATGGTGACAAAGTTTGTTGGAAGAAGAAGTCAAAATTTTTTGATCTCGAGTATTGGAAATACCTTCCTGTGAGGCATGTCCTAGATGTTATGCACATTCAGAAGAATGTTTGTAATAGTATCATTGGTACATTGTAGGAGATCCTTGGAAAAAATAAAGATGAGATTCCTGCTCGGTTAGATTTATTGAACATGGGGGTCAAAACTGATTTGCAACCCGAGTATGGAGAAAGACGTACTCGTTTACCTCCAGGGTCTTGGAATTTGTCAAGAGCAGAGAAGAGAACGGTTTGCAATTCTTTCTATGGTATGAAGGTCCCTGAAGGTTATTCTTCAAATATAAAAAATCTTGTATCTTATAAGATTCAAGACTTCTTGGCCTTAAATCACATGATTGCCATACCTTAATGCAACAATTGCTCCCTGTGGCAATTCGTTCTATGTTGGAGAAGCCTGCAAGGTATGCAATAACTCATTTGTTCTTTTTCTTCAATGATATATGGTAGATGTTTCCAAGCTAGATAAGTTGGAAGAAGATGTAGTAGTTACTTTGTGTTTGCTTGAAAAATACTTTGTATTAACGATATCACGTCGGAGAAGCCTAAACGTTGTCTGTAGACATAAATGCGTTGTAAGTAATTAGACATAAATGCGTTGTAAGTAATGACCCTAACTTCTATTTCCACGTCAACATTTATGGAAAAAACAAAGTGGAAAATAAATTTCACGACGATTATATACATAGTGGTGACGTAGTATACATCAATAACGTCGTCTGTTGTTTATTTAAAGACGTCATAATTGTATTTCACATTTCTTGTTTGATCATTTGTCTTGAAAGGTATATGTAACGGCTGTGAGTTTTAGTTTTTGTCGTGGAATCATTTGTTTACGGCCATGTTCTGTTAAAATATGTCATGTGTTGCTTTTTAAGCGACGTTCGTTTTTTAAAATTGGTTGTCTATGCTTATCCTTGACAATTTTTTGGGCTCATTTTGCAATATACAAATGTCGGTTGTTATTTATTAATGACGTTGTTGATTTTAACAACAACGGGGATTTACCGTCATGGTTTGCTTCTGGAAAAGATGTCGGTCAATTTCACGACGGTTTGAAAACCGATGGTCTGTAAAAGATGCCTTTTTTGTAGTAGTGTTAGTTCGTTATATTGTATTTCCTCTTCATATTTAGAGCGCATGTGCATAAAGCTAAATCCACCAATATTTAGCAACTGCTTCACAAGAGGGCTTGACACCCGGTTCCAACTCAATGGCATGATTCACCTCTCTCCTAGGTGGTAAGGTGTTGGGCAGCTCCTTGGGCCTGACATCTGCAAACTCCTTCAGAACTGCCTCCAAGCTTTTGGGATTAGTTGGACTTCCTTACAACTGTGTCAATCTTCATAGTTACAAGGAATGCCGATTCACCCTTCTTCCAAGACTTGGAAAGTTGCATGGCTGACAAAAGCTTTGACTTGCCGAAATTGCCTCACCACTGGCACCATGCATGGCATTGCAACACCTTGTGCTATGCACATAGTATTGCAAAATGTAATAGGAAATGTCTTTACCTTGTCCGTGAACTCCATCCTTGGCAAGACATCATAGTCATCCATTGAGATCACGAAGAAGTCAAACACTCCCTTCCAAGTAGCAATGTGGAGCTTCACACCACTAGCTACCCCATCAACTGCCTCCGGCAGTTGAATTCACCGTCTTCATACTGCGCTGCTTCCTTTGAGACTCGTAGCCCAAGTCTCTTTGCTTCCCACACTGACATGAAGTTGTGCAAGGCACCCGTCCACCAGACAACAGGTTGTCTTGCCATCCACCATGGCGTTGACGAACATTACTCCTTCAGCTTGAACTTGTGATAGAGAGACTTTGACCTGTAAGGCATTGAAGCTGGAATGGCCCCCATTCCTGCTTCCCTGTTGGCCTCCTCTTCCTTCTCTTGGATCATAGGATTCAAGGACTTCTTTTGCAAGCAATCCCACATTATGTGCTGTCCATCGTACAAGTAACTAGCTAGCTTCAATTTGTCTTTCCCCTTGTCACCTTTGTCATTCTTCTTCACAATGACTTGTGACTGTCGAACTTGTCACCTGACTTGCCACTCTCTTTTGGGTTGTTGTCTCCCCTACCGAATCCACTCCTACCTTTCATTTCTTTGAATTTGGAGTTGCTTTGATCATTCTTCTTGAACTCCACAAGGGACTCAATTGCAGCAATTACCTCTGACAAGGTTTGGACGTGTCTCCTAGGATTCGAAACAATCTAATGATCCGAAATCTACCACTACTATACATTGAATCTAGATATGCAAACTAAGAGATCTAGAATGATCCATCCAGGGATCGGGCCTTGAGCTTCTCTTGTGGGGCTTGACCTTCACAAATGGATCCTCAAGGTTGGCTCAATAGTTGTTGGGTTGAGCGTTCAACTTGAGAGCCGTAACAAAAGGTAACCATCATGGGATGCGATGACCGAATCGCATCCTCTGCCTTCAAGAAAGGTCTACTAGTTGAGCACAACCTATATCGTGAGTTGACTATCACTCCCAGCCAAACTCTTATTGCTAAGCAAGCCGACTCATCACCCAATGAGGCATGTTAGAGAGGTAAAAATCTTAGCAGTAAGAAATATGGAGGAAAGCACATGACACCATCCCAAGGTAGCGCATCAGCAGACAAAGGCTATACAAAGTTCACTATCCCGATACATCCAATCTTAGCCCAACTGAGAGATAAGCCCTGGCTGAGAAGGCCCCCACCTTTGAAGGGAGTTCCTGACAAAAGAAGTATCAACAAGTACTGCGCTTTCCATGGAGCACATAGGCATGACAAATTCAATTGCCGATCTTGGAAGATGTACCTCGAAGAGCTCGTAAGAGAAGGCCACTGCACGAAGTTCATGGCATAGAAGGCCATCCAGCAGATTGAAGATCGCGACGACGCTAAGGAGAGCCCGCAGAAAGCCATAAGGATCAACACAATCCGGGCTGACTAGCAAGGAAAAGAAGAGGAAGATTAAATAAGCCACTATGATCTCCCAAGTCTTAACCAATTGGCCAGCAATTGAAGACAATAATGCCCTCATCATAAGAATCTAGATTGCGCAAGCCAGGATGGACCGAGTTCATGTTCACGAGCAGTGGCGGAGCCAGGAATCGAAACACAAGGGGTCTTAGTGTAAAAGTCCAAAACAAAAAAAATAGGATAGCATCAACATATATATTCTACATATGCAAAAAAATGAAAATAAAAACTCACATTGTTACTAGAAATTAGTGTGATAAACATCTCTAAGAATCTCATACTTCACTTACGCACTAAACACATAAACTTGAGACATTTTCACTAAACCTCTTCCAGCACTCATGAAACACGAAAACATGTTGGATATCTTTTCTGCAAATTGGACATCTTTTCTACTGAAATTATTATAAAATAAGGAAAAGAGGGAGGAGGGAGGGGGGAGGAGAGAGGAGAGAGGAGAATATGCATGTTAGAATGGCATGCACAGGCTGAGGCACAAGAGTGGTAGAAGTTGCAGCTTCAGATGGATATTAAAAATATAAACTTTGTTATTACTGGGGGCAAGAATGCTTTGTGATGGTCCAGAGGCCAATAGATAGCAATTTGCCATTTTGCTTTGACTTCAAGCTTAGGAGCAAAGTCTTCTGTGTGGCCAAGAATATGTAAAATACATTTGAACTTTGGCTTGAGGACAAATTCCGTCAAGTTGTGTTGTGGAGAAGCAGTGGCTGGAGAGGATACGTTGGTCTTTTCCAATTTTTTCAAACCTGGCCCAAAACGACGTCGTTTTGGCCAGGTCGTTTTAAGAAAAAAACTGGCTCGCGCCAGCCTTCTTCTCCAGCCTTCTTCTTCAGCCTGCAACCCATCATTATTTCAGACATTTTGTCGACCATATGGTGTGCAACTCCAAAAAGTCGCACCAGCAGCTCCAATGGACCTCTAAGCCTATTTCCATGGCTTCCAAGAGCTCGTGCGACCCCAATGACCCCACTGTGGCTCCGCCTTTGTTGACGAGGGCAGGCACACAGCCAATATCCTACAACTTTCGGTGGTCAAGCAAATGGGAATGGAGGCCAAGATCACCAGGTCAGCCAGGTCATAATTGAAAGAGGCATAAGGACTATAAAGAAAAGACTTCTTTCATAATTGAAAGAGGCACATACTGTTACAAAGTCATGCCCTTTGGGTTGAAGAACGCCGAAGCAACATACCAAGGGCTCATGAACAAGATTTTCAAGGAGCAGATCAGCAAGACTATGGAGGTCTACATAAATGACATGCTAGTCAAAGCTCTCGAACGAAAGACCACATCAAGAATCTTGTTGAAGCATTCAGCTTGTTCTAAAGTACCACATGAAGTTGAACCCGAGCAAGTGCACATTTGTAGTTTCATCCGGCCGATTTTTGGGATACTTAGTCACCCAAAAAGGCATCGAAACACATCCAAATCAAATGAATGTGATTCTCAAAATCAAGTTGCATGTGATAACGAAGGAGATACAAAGTCTAACATGCAAACAAACAACTCTCAAACTATCCGTTTCAAGATCCACCGACAAGTGCATGCCGTTTTTCAAAGCCTTGAAGAAAGGACAAAAAGACAAGTGGGATGAAGAGTGCAAAGTAACTTTTCAAAACTTGAAGACCTGCCTCACTTCACCTCTTCTGCTCTCAAAACCAGTACCAGGCAAAGATTTGTTCATCTAGCGTTAGAGGAGTACATGGAAAATGACCCAAGGGTGATCCAGGACCTATACAAAGTCTAAAAGCTTTTGAAGGCAACCATTCTAGAGGCAGATCACTTACTCAAAAAGCTCTAAGCATAGGCTACTTTTGGCCAATCATGAGACACGACTTGCACAGAATATGTCAAAAGATGCGATCAATACCAAAGATACAAGCCGGTTCCTAGCCAGCCTACCGAAGTATACCATCCATAGAATAGCCTATGGCCATTCATGCAATGGACCATTGACTTAGTGAGACCTATGTCACCAGCAACTTTCAAGAAAGACATGATAATTGTCGCCACATACTACTTTACTAAATGGATCAAGGCTGAAGCTCTATCCTATACTAAAGAAATCGACGTGGAGCGATTTTTCTAGAAGAACATTGTCTCCAGCTCAACTGTCCATAGTCATTGGTCACTGACAACGGATCACATTTCATTGGCAAGTAGAACACCGCATTCTTCTTAAAGTGTGGCATCAAGCAGCACCTGCAACTCGTATATATCTGCAAGGCAATGGCCAAGCAAAGGCATCTAACAAGATCTTGTTGGATTGCCTGAAGAGGAGACTGGAAGGCACCGAAGGAAAATGGGTCGATGAACTGTTTGGAGTCCTGTGGGCTTATCACACCACCAAAAGAAGATCAACTAGCGAAATCCCATTTTCCCTTGCCTATGGAACTGAAGCAATCATTCCACCTTATATCATTGTTCCATTCATGAGCATTGAGGTAGGCAGCCTGAATCAAACTCCACCTGCTCTCAGGAGGAAAGAGAAAAGGCCATTGTTTGGGTTGCAGCTTATTAATAGTAGTTGATGTCCTACTACAATAAAATAGCCAAAGTTAGACAATTCCGACCTTAAGACCTTATGCTCAGAAAAGCCTTCATTACAGCACAAAGGCAGGGATCAAATAAGATGAAACCCAGATGAGACGGTCCTCACGTGATCAGTCGAACTGGGGGTAGAGGAAGCTATACGCCCATCACCTCTAAAGGTATTATCATGAAGCGCCCGCTCACCTGCTCGAACCACAAGTAGGTGACCAAACCCTCTCCACCATAGTTGAAAAATAATGACATTCGATGTAATTTCATCTATTTATTTCCATTCAATAAAGCGATCTAGTCACACCAACAACACATACAATTTCAAGCTTTCATTCAACGAAGTGTTCGAGAGAATATCCAAAGCTTTCAAAGGGAGACGCAAGAAGACGTCCAAAATGTCCTAAGGGAGACGTAGGACATCTGCCAAAATGTCCTAAGGGAGACATAAGCAATTGTCAAAATGTCCTAAGAGAGATGTAGGCAACCATCCAAAACATCATAAGGGAGACGTAGGACCTCTGCAAAAACATCTTAAGGGAGATGTAGGCAACTGCCAAAGCCTCCTAAGGGAAACGTAGGCCACATTCGAAGCATCCTAAGGGAGAAGTAGAAGAGCACCCTTTAAGTAAGCGACGGGTAAACATTCAAGCATCTTGAGGGAGCTGCACAACCAAGGCACCAGCAAGTCACTCAAGCAATTCACAAGACTCAACAAAATTTTGGTTTAAATAACTAAAATTTTCATAGAAAATTGACCAACTAACCAGAGTTCAACAAAAGAAATATGGTCAAATAAGACCAATTATTGCAAACAAAAAAGCATATGAAAAAACTCAAAAAGATGAAGGAGTCTCCATCTACTGGTCAACGACCTCCTTAGCCTTCGCTTGATCAACTGTCCCCTTTATGGCTCCACCTAGCTCAACCATAAGCTCATTAGATGCAGCCATCTGGTCAGCAGCCCCAACTACCTGCTTAGCCAAGTCTCCCACCGCCTTGTCTACAAAGCGCTCCTTGGCATCATTCTCCTCAGCTGCAGTCCTTGTCACCCACCTGCTCTTCAGCTGCCTTTATATCCACATAATTTATCTGCACACCTTGAGCAAGGAGCATGTCATGGCGAAACATCTCAACATCTTCATCTTCAATAGGATGACAAGAAGCGGCCCTAGTGTTGCAGTCCAAGTAGCCCATCTTGTATGCATCAATGACAGCTTTAAACTTGGATCGTTCAGGAGCCTTGTGATAGATGTCAAACTTGGCCAGAAGTTTTCCATAACTCTGGATATTTCAGCACTCTTGGCTCAAGACGGAAGTAGGACTCTTTTTGACTATGCAAGGCAGGAGCAGAAGAATTGAGTTCACTATCTTTTTTAGTGAGGGAACTCTTCAGCACAGACATGCTCTTCTTCATTTCAGACATCCTCGTCATGGTAGATCTGCTCGGCAGAGAGCTTGTCAGTTAGATCAACATTCTTCTTCTCCAACTCTTTGAGCTGAGCAGAAGAGGGGGCAACAACAGAGGAGTTCTGAATGGCCACAACAGCAAAAACTACTCATTTTTTAGGCAAATTGACAACCGCTTCCTTTTTGTTCTCCAAGGAAAGACTTGAGAAAGTGCTAAGGTCACCAGCCTGATGGATATGATCAACTAGCTTGACGCAAACAGACAGACTTGACAGAAAGTTCATCTTGACTAGATTAGACACAAATGCATCCCCTGCGGAGTTGGGCTTATCAACTTTTGGACCAACTGTTCGAATTTCTGAAGAACCCTTCACCTGAGTAGATGACTCTCTAACCGCCACCATCCTCACTTCCAAAGGAGTTAACAATGTCAAATCAGCTCCATGTTTGACTGGTCGTGGCTCAGCAGATGAATCGCGATGGTTAGGTGGAGGAGCAGTCCTCCTAGTTTGATCCTCATCCTCTGAACTTGGTGCAGACGACTTGAACTTCAGGGAAGAATATCAGTAGATAACAGTCTTTGAGTGGGTCAGTGAGAGAGACTTGAGCAGAATGTCCCAAACATTTTGCATGCCTCCAACATTCTTTCTATCCACGACAACGAGATGCTTTACTCTGGCAGATGACGAAGGAAAAGCTCCTACTTGATTCTTCCCAGGAGACCAGACCTCTTTTGAAGAAGATTTCATCACAACAGAAGGAAGTTTCGGCTTTTCCTTAGTGGAGAGCATATCCCTTGCCTACGAAGTTGCAGCTTTATCTTTAGAGAACTTAGCCTTAGCCTTCCTCTTTTCGAGGGGTTCGGTCGAGGACTCCTCCTGTTTGGAAGGTGATCATCCAAATCTAGGTCATATTGCTTCCATCTCTCAACATCCTTAGTAGGGGAAGACCACCAGCTTTCTCCCAATACTCACTCAACAACCAGCGTCATTCATGAAACCTTGTAGGGATGTTCAAGGCCCAATAGACCTTAGCCATGTCCGGCCCGAGATCCAGTTTCTTGTGGATGTCATTCTCTACAAGCAGAAGATAGAAAGTCAGTTAGTCACACATCAAAGAATTCAAAAAAAATCAAAGCAAATCAGTAGAAGTATGATGTACCATCGCAATAGGTGACGAGAACAAGTGGACCATGGCCGACCTCTCCTTCCCATCGTCCGCTAACCTCTAACACATCAGCATGCCATACATGATCTCCTTGGCTGAGATTGTCAAATAGCTTGGCTTTGCATACACGGACCTAGGCATACTTCTCGTAGGGCCTCACTTCGAATAAGTAGAAGAACTCTCGCACTGTAGATCTAGCTTAAAGAAACGACTCAAATTCTCAAAACACATGATCGCTCCGGAGACAATCAGAGTACATTGGTTAGGGGTACACTCCATGCCGCAGAACACCTTCCTGAAGAACTTCGACAATAGGAATGTGAAGCCCAAGGAGAAATAGAAGAGACGAAATTTGATAATCCTAGCATCTAGATCATTCGAATCCACATAAGGCGCATCATCAGTTGGAAGACTCCGCCAGCTTGACATGCACATCATCAGGTATGGCAGAAGCATAGGTGGCACGCCACTTCTGGAACCACCCCACAATGTAGATTAGCCACGAATCTCTTCTTGTGCACCTTGGAACCACCCCACAGGTACAAAGGTCCTCGCGAACTTGGTGATCGGATATCATCATCGAAAGACATGATCAGCAAATAGCTACAAAAAGGGAAGAAGGCCATGTGGCCTGGGACGAGACACAACCCCTCGGCCCAAGCTCGAGCCGCAACCTGCCCAATAGGTCACGACACAGCCTCAAAAAAAAAAAAAAGTGGCAACCACCATTTGGCTACCTGCCATCAGCACCCACGGCAGAGGTCATGAGACCGCCCAGCTTCCAAACTGGGGCAAAAGCTGTGGTCCAGCAATAAGGCCCTCATCAAAGAGAAATAGAAGCCACCACCAACGATTGCACCAACCGCGGCCGCGCCGCCATCGACCCACCACTCCAACCACCACCTCACAGCAACAACCGGTTGGGCCCACCATACCAGTCCTGGTTGTGAGCAGAAGAAAAAAAAAAGATTGTGGTTTCTCTGGGCAGGCGCTCGCAACACCACCTTCGCTGGTGACAACATCGGTCATGACGACAACCAGCTAGCCTTCGCCGTGAAGATGAAAAGAAGAAGGAAACTTAAAATTTGAAATACCTTGGTGTGCACGACGACTCCTCTCCTTGACAAGCAATACACTCCTTCGGGCCTACAAAACAAAAAGAATTCTAAACCTTATTTGCAAACCACTTCGAGTTTAAGACTCAATAACCATTAACAAATTCAATGATATATTTTGATGCAATTCAAGCACAACTCACACAATTTATTCCGTGGCTGCACCTAGGTTGCCTACGTACCCTTATTGGGAGATCAAGCCACACGTAGTTCTCTCAGGAATGATATTATTCGCAAGCTAGTAACCTAGGTTGTCACGGGATGAATTTTTCGAGTCTTCCTTATGTGCGGCCTTAGACTTGATCGCCTCTTGAACAAGCTAAGTCAGCCTTCCTTCCCACAATCTAAGATCGAATCAAGCAAGAACACATGTGGGCCGTGACACTCACATAGTGCCTCACATATAACTCCAACAGTGCGTTCACCCTCTCTGCCCGACCATCTGCCCGTGGGTAAAAGCTGGTAGAGAAGTTCAACTGTGAGCCAAGTAGTCTGAAGAGCTCCGTCCAAAGTTTACCAGTGAAGTGAGTGTCCCAATCACTGATAATACTCTTGGGGATCCCCCAATACTTCACCACATGCTTGAGAAACAAGCGTGCAGCTTCCTCCGCGTTGCAATCCGTCGGTGCGGGGATGAAGGTAGCATAATTGGTGAACCTTTCGACCACCACCAAAATGGAGCCACACCCTTCTGACTTGGGTAGACACACGATGAAGTCCATGGACAAACTCTGCCATGGTGCCATGGTCTGCTTGGAACAGGAAGTGGCTCTAGCAATCCACCCGGCTCTTCTGCAATGTCTTGTCTTAACGGTATACATCTTCCCGCATCTGTGGCCAGTAGGATAAGCTTCACTCATCAAAGCCAAAGTTCGATGAGTGCCTGAACGGTATACCTCCGCTCGGTGTCATTGAGCTTTCTACTCTCGAAAGCCAATGGGTGTCAATCCTGCATGAGTACACCACCAATAGCAAAATCTGTTTGTGCCTAATAAATCACGGTCGTACACTGACCAAAGGGGCTTCCTTTCTCGGCCCTAGCACCTGCTCATGAACAAAACGCGGCGTTCCGTCAAGTGTTTTCACCTTCTTCAAAGTAAAGGAAAAGCGGCGAAGGCATAATCATCTCGGCCTCGACCGCGGCATTGGAGGCTGAGGCCAAAGAACAAAAAAGACACGGCTAAAGATATTAGAAACAGATCGTCACGTGGCAGTTCGGGCCCACACTTCATTTAATGAGGTAGCGCCTCTGACTAGCAAACCCACTGGTTGCAAAGAGGCATTTAATGCACGAGGAAAGAGGGGAAGTGAATAACGTCAGGATTTGGAGACAGAAATCAGAGTGGTTAAGCGCAGACATTCTTACAAAAATTCTTACAGCTTGAGAGATTAGGTCACCAGCTATCAGAGCATTAAATGCGTCTCCATGGCCAGAGCGCAGAACCCACGATCAGGGCAGCGGTCGAGATTTACCAGGATTTATGGGGTCACACCACCATGCTTCACGATCCCAAATGTCGATTGGACTACCCACTTGCTCTGACCAGGCTCCACCATGCAGATTTTCAGCCTCGATTACTCATCCAAGAGCTCTTCCTATAAATACCAAGTTCAAACTACATTCAAAGGGTTCAAACACCAAACCAAAAGCCTCCCATGGAGCAAATTATATTTTCCTGTAATGCACTTTCAATACCTTTACTTGCTTTCCTATGAGTAGTGTTAGATTGTAAGGAAAATCCATTCATCAATATTTCATACGACCCTTGATTTTCAAGGCGCCAGAGCACCATCTCTATTACTCTTTCATTCATCCCATATATCATACGATCGTCGCTCCCTGAGCAACGCGCCGGAGCAACGCCTAAAATCCACCATCAACACCACCATTAAACGGCCTTGTAGCTCAGGTCGTGAACCTGACGGCCGAGATCAGTTCCTATCTCGGCCACAATCGTTTGATTATGAGTCGAATTCAAACAGGCGCACCACTTAACCATTTCACCCGTATCACCATCTCGACGCATGGTAAACCGTGCTGGCACGCCCGCACGACCGCACCGCACCCAAAAGAAGAAAGCCACGTGATAATGCAGACCCCTCTCGCCCGGAGCACCAGGCCGTGAGATTTGTGCGGCCGATAAAATCTGATGCATCAGTGTGTACCTCAAAAGGTTTGCAAAGATCGGGTAGTCTCAGGACATGGTTCCTCCATAAGTGCCATCTTCAGCTCATCGAAGGCATGCTGGCATAGTGGCGTCCACTACCACCTCTTGTTCTTCTTCAGCAAATCCGTCAGGGGGCGGCAATGGGCTGAATATCCTTTGATGAACCTGCGATAGTAGTTGACCAACCCAAGGAAAGACCGCAACTCAGGTACCTTGGTTGGTGGTTCCCACTCTTGAATGGCTTGCACCTTGCCCTCCTCCATGAGCAATTGTCCACCCCTTATCTTGTGACCAAGGAACTCCACATCTTCTTGGACGAATGAACACTTCTCCTTCTTCACATATAGCTTGTGCTCCCTCAAAAGTTAGAACACCTCCCGCAAGTGCTCTATGTGCTCTTCAGGAAAATTACTATACACCACAATATCATTTATGTAAACCACAACAAACTTTTCCAAGAAAGGTTGGAATACCTTGTTCATAAGGGTACAGAAGTTGCAGGAGCATTAGTCAAGCCGAACGGCATGACAAGGAACTCATAAGACCCATATCTTGTCACACATGCGGTCTTCGGTTCGTCTCCCGGTGCAATCCTCACTTGATAGTATCCTGAGGGCAAGTCCAGCTTGGTGAAGTACTTCGCTCCTCCCAACTAATCAAACAAATCTGCTATCAAAGGGATTGAATACTTGTTTTTTATGGTCACCTTGTTGAGTGCCCGGAGTCGATGCACAACCTCAATGTTCCTTCCTTCTTCTTCTGGAAAAGGACAGGGGGCACCATATGGGGCTTTGGACGGTTGGATGTACCCAGCATCCAACAACTGCTTCAACTGCTTCCTCAGTTCCTCCAACTCAGGAGGTGCCATCCGGTACAACGCTTTGGCTGGGGGTTTGGCACCTGGTTCCAACTCAATGGCATGATCCACCTCTCTCCTAGGTGGTAAGGTGTTGGGCAGCTCCTTGGGCATGACATCTGTAAACTCCTTAAGGACTGCCTCTACAACTCTTGGGACCGGTTGGACTTCCTTCTCAACTATATCCATCTTCATAGTTGCAAGGAACGTCGGCTCACCCATCTTCCAAGACTTGGAAAATTGCATGGCTGACAAAAGCTTTGACTCGCCATGTTGCCTCACCACTGGCACCATGCATGGCATTGCTCCACCATGTGCAATGCACATAGTATTGTAAAATGGAATAGTAAATGCCTTTACTTGTCCATAAACTCCATTTCTAGCACGACATCGTAGTCCTCCATCGAGATCACGGAGAAGTCAGCTACTCCCTTCCAAGCACCAATGTGTAGCTCCACATCATGAGCTACCCCATCAATTGGTTTGGCAGTTGAATTCACCGTCTTCATACTACCTGCTTCCTTCGAGACTTGACACTCAAGTCTCTTTGCTTCCTGCACAGACATAAAGTTGTGCGAGGCACCCGTATCCACTAGACAACGGGTTGTCTTGCTATCCACCATGGCGTCGATGAACATCACCCCTTCAGCTTGAACCTTCGGATGAGCGACTTTGGCATGTAGTGCATTGAAGCGGTGAATGGCCCCCATTCCTGCTTCCCTGTTGGCCTCCTCTTCCTTCTCCTGGTTCATGGCATTCAAGGCTTTCTTTTGCGGACAATCTCGCATCATGTGTGCTTCATCGCACAAGTAGCAAGCTAGCTTCGACTTGTCTTTCCCCTTGTCACCTTTGTCATTCTTCTTCCCGAATGACTTGTGACTGTTGAACTTGTCTCCAGCCTTGCTACCCTCTTTTGGTTTGTGGTCTCCCCCACCGGATCCACTGCTACCTTTCTTTCCTTTGAACTTGGAGTCGCTTTGATCATTTCTCTTGAACTCCACAAGAGACTCAGCTGCAGCAATTGCCTCTGACAAGGTTTGGACGTGCCTCCTTTGTAACTCCAGCTTGGTCCAATTATGTAGGCCACTCATGAAATACATGAGCTTGTCTTCATCTGTCATGCTAGGCACCTTGAACAACAGGTTGGTGAATGCGGCAACATAGTCCTTCACGTTCCCCATTTGCTTTAGCCATCTTAGCTTCTATAGGGGCTTTTTTGTTCCAGCAACTTGACGAATGGGCCTAGGCTGCTGAAAAAGCAAATGGCTGGAATCACCCCTTATGTCTGAGTTCCAGGATCAGACCCCAAGTGTGCTTCAAAAGGGTAGCTGAGCCTTAGGAAACACCTTGGTCTTCTTCACCAATGAAACCAACAGTCGCTTGGAGATAAATATTGTGGCTTGTCATGAGAAGCTTGTGGCATGGGAGCTGAGTATTCGTGAGTTTAGCATGAGAGAGAGAAAGAGCTGTGATTTCCTATGAGAAACAGAGTTTTTAAGGAGAGGGAAGAGATGATCTGACGAGGGTTTGGCTGAAAAGAGGGAGAAGGAGACAAGGAGAGGGCAATGGGTGGCTTAAGTGATTTTCCAGGCTTTACGAAAGCTCTGTCAAGCACTGAAACAGTTCTGCCAAGAGGGAAAATGGGGAAGAAGATGAATAGTGCATGAAATTGCTAGGTTTTGAAGATGAGAGGGAAGCTTGCTCTCTGGATCTGTGTTATGAGAGAGAGAGAGAGAGAGAGAGAGAGAGAGAGAGAGGAAGAAGATGGGGAACAAAGCATGAAATTGAAGGATTCCAAAGGGGATGCTTGCCTTTGATCGATTCTCATGGTTGTTGTGGGGCTTGCAGCAACCAAGGTGAGTTGTTCTGTTGGGAAGAAAGTGGCTCCTTTTATATGCGATGGAAACCCTTAATTTTGTCAAGCCTCCCTCCCCTTTCTCTTCATTTTCTTCCATTTAATCTTGTTTGGTGAAACTTCCTTAGCCTGAACCCATAGGCACGCCACTTTTGGGGGTTCCAAGGTCTCAAGCAGCAGGACTTCCCCATGTGGGTGAGGAGCCACCCACTTTTCCTTCTTGTTCTCTCACCAAAGCTTGAAGAGGAAAGAATGGGTAAGGGTGTTGGTCAAAAACTGATTCCATCAACACATGGTTTTTCTTGGCTTTGGTGGTTTGGCTTCAATCTGGTTTTAAGAAAGATGTTGGATATTTCCACGATGTTGGGTATAAGACGCTGGGCTGTTTTGTTTCTAGCAGCTGGAAGTTTTGGTTGATGTGGGATTTTTCAAGTGTTGTGGGCCTTTTCTTAAGGTGATGGGCTATTGGGTTTTCTCTCTCATGCTTACCCATATGTTTGGGCTCAAGGAATTGGCTTGAATTTTGGTGCTCCCAAGCAGCCCAAAACTTCCACTCCTTAGACCATCAATGGGCCTCATGAATACTCGTAACCATCCATACCACAACCCGCTCAACAAGCCCCAGACGTTCGCGTGGCTTGGGCCCACTTAAACTTGTAGCGTGGCGTATTGCTTATTTGCTTGGCGTGGCATGTGTGCAAGCACATATGATGAACTTTTGCAATGCCCAAATCGGGTTTCTTCTCGATAAGGTATAGTATTGGGCCGAGATTATATTTGGGCCTAGCCTTGGATTTTTTAGGCCTCAACAGCTTCTCCTTTGCCTCATACTTGGCATTCTCTAGATAAAAATGCAACATAATATCTTTCTTAAACTCATCCCAAGTCTCAAGTGTAAGCGTACCTTGGTCAATCTCCATAGATCGACGTCGCCACCACATGAGAGCATTGTCGGTGAGAAACAACGTTGCTGTAGTAATCTTGGGCTCATCGTCCTCCAACTTGAGGTACTTGAAATACCTTTCGATATTCCACAGAAACGTGTCCAACTCCTTCGTCTCCTTCTTCCCATTATAGGATTTGGGCTTGAAAGAATCTAGCACCTTTGGTTCCTTCGGAGTCCGGGTCTTGTTTAAGACCTTCCTTGCACAAAGCCCAATCTCCTTTCACATCCTTCACCTCATCATGAAGCGCAGGAAGCTCCGCCATGAAATGATCCAGCTTGGTTTGGACATCTAGCCTGATGCTGTCCAATGCGGAGTTGAGGGCTACTTGGAATTGGCCTTGAAGCTCTTCCACAACGGCTCCGAAACCCTCCTTCGTAAGGACGTCCTCCTCGAGTCGCTGGTCGAACTCGATTATGGCATTCTCCATCTTAGAAAGCCACTTCTCCATCACTGCTACAACATCTCTAGATCATTCCCTCTTCGATTTTCCCCCCACGCTCCAAGTTGACCTTGGACATATCAGTCTCCACATCGGATCCGCTCTTCGACATGCTTCTTCGAATGATTCGAGCTTTAGCTCTGATACCAACTGTCACGAAATGACTTTTTCGGAGTCTTCCTTATGTGCGGCCTTAGACTTGACCGCCTCTCGAACAAGCTAAGTCAGCCTTCCTTCCCACAATCTAAGATCGAATCAAGCAAGAACACAACGCAAGAGCAAGAACGATAAAAACACTCAAGAATGCACAAGAGAGTTTGGGAGAATATATGCTTGTATTGCTACTCGTGTGCTTTACAAGTTGTAAGGTGAGGATACACAATGTGACATCCTCCTTATATACTGTCCTATCCCACCTACCGCCACAGTAGGTGGCTAAGATACAATGTCACCAACCGAAGCCTACCTACTCCTGTCACCAACTGCAGTCTACCTACTACTGTACATTGAATCTAGACAAGGGGCTAAGAGGTCTCGCATGATCCATCCAACGGGTTGGGCCTTGGACATGCGGGCCGTGACACTACGTACCCTTATTGAGAGATCAAGCCACATGTAGTTCTCTCAGGAATGATATTATTCGCATACAATCCAATAAATCAGTCTAAACCAAGTTTCAAATCGAACCATACTTAAACATACTAATGCCTGTCAGAGTAGTCTCATTGCACAAACTCAAGAAAATCACACTTAAATAACAATATAAAACTCATACTAACTTTCTCCCACCGTTGTTCCCATTATTCCTTTATCTTTACATATACAAATTTCCTAGACACGCACGGCAAAATCCTCGATGCTCATGCGGTAGACACGCACGATGGAATCCTCAACGCACGTGCAGTTGGAACTAAATCCCCAAACACATACGACGAAATCCTCAATGTCCGTGAGGTTGGAACTCAAAACCACTATCCCAAATCCCAAAACACAAGCTCATATAATTATATAATGAAAAATCAACCCACAACCAAATTTCCAATAAACCAATAAACATTATTCATTTGCTTAATAAATATAATAAACTCAGATGAACATGTAAGACATTTATAATAATAATCGGATATCTAAATAATCCAATGCCAATATCCAAACATCCCTTTTTCCATAACCATATTCGAATTTCAGGCTCGCACAGAGCAGGAGCGTCATCCAATATCAAAACAAGCATCAATTTGCACTATCCCCATAACCCAATTTATATCACATATCACACTCACCCTTTCCTTCTCCTAATCTTGTACCCATTATCTATGTATGTATATATCTATATTACACAACCCATACCATCATCCATCATCATGTACCAAGGGAAACAATCCAACACGGGGATTTTTTCACTAGACCACATGGAAAAATCCTCAATACTCATGTGGCTAGGGAATGGACAGTTCAACCGGGGACCATTGCTCCCCAGACATGCAATGTAGAATCCTCAATATACGTGCGGCTAAAACAAGTCTTGCACACGCGGAATGCCGGTCAAGGCCTATGGCACACCCTGCCAAGGGTGTCCAGGTCATCAACACGTCACACGTCGGAAAATCCCTCAACGCACATGTGGTTATCATCCATATCGAACCAGGGAAGGTACATATTATGGTGCAATCCACAATATGGTCCCACTTCCCACTCAACATGCAAACCTTAATACATAATAATGATAACGACAATAATAGTAATAATAATACCGATAATAATAATGACTATATATTCTCAGAAATCCTCATGTCACACTATAAAAAATTGAAACCAATCTGATAACAACTTTTCATAACCTCCTTCACCAAAAAAACTTAATTTCCAAATTCATACTAAAAAACATATGCCTTATCTTCAGCAATCAATACCAATAAGATCATACGATATTGTTAAAACCAACATTAGATATGCATACAATCTCACTAATCCCATAATCCAATTAGACCATACTTTCCATAATCTAATAAATCAAAAATAGACCATGTTCTCATTCAAATTTATGCATGCAATTCAATGTTTGGAAAAACAACGCTTATTTTATTTTATTTTTTTAAACCACATCCCCTCGCAATTACAACATACTAAACGACCTCAAGCGAGCTGACATGGCCCACTATCCAAGTCAACTAGGCACTCAGGGTCCACGACCTCCAGTTTGCTATCCAACAATTTCTATTGGCCCTTATTTGGAAGTTAAACGCATCCCAAGAGTTTCATCATGATTCGATAGTCAGTTTGACTTCGATCATGGAACTTGGTTAATTAGGCTCGTGTGGGCCCGTAACCTCCAATTATTGATTAGCAGGTTCTTATAAGTCCCACAATGTATACTTAACAAGTTCTAAGTGTTTGGTCTTGATTGATAGGTCGGATCGCTCCTTACTTACTGTACGATTGACGGTAACGTTTTACATAACCCTAAACTCATTGATTCGGAGTAAACGAGATTCCAATTCTCGATCTACAAGTTCCTACACAATCCTAGAGTACCTGGGAACCATGTATTTGAAAACGGGACTGATTCCGACGGTTCGAACCTATCGAACCCAAATATCGCTTAATAGGCGTAATATTCTGTTCGATAGTCAAACAGTATCCAATTTCTAATCCGTGCATACCATTGTGCTCGAGACAACATGGGGAGTATTCTGGAACTTAATGAACCACCTAAAAGTGGCTCACGCGCGCAACTTGCCATGGGCAGTGGTGGGCGGCTTGAGTAAATTTCGGCAATCAGAAAAACTCCAAATTTATACCATTAGAACCACCACACCTGAGGAAACGTGTTTTGGTCTTGGACCCCAGCCAAAAAGTGGCCAGAGCTAGCCGAAAAAGCACCTCATAGTCGAAGAAAAACCTAGGTTTTAGATCGAACTCTAAACACTCCAAATTGATCCTAACCAACCACACCATCAGTTAGAGCACATTGATTAGATGAAGAATCATACTTGGATTGATGAATTTGGCCGCCGGAGTCGCTAGAAACGGCATCAAAAAATTATGAAACAACCAGAGCTTTAGAAGCTCCCAGCACCTCCGTGAGTGGTTGTCGTGGCTAGAAAGTTAGCCAAATGAGTTCGCCTGCCCTAGCCGGTTATTTTTCTACCAATCCCGTCTCCAGCGGTGGCTAGAGAGGTCTGATTCCTCGTCGGGAAGTCGAATAGTCACTATTTGCATAGTGACTGGATCGTAGGAGGAAGAGAGAGAGAGAGAGAGAGCTGGGTATTTAAGCTTTTTGGACAATTTCAGTAATTCCCGATATGTCCTTTTCGTTTTTAGACCTTTTCTCATTCGTTACAACTCGGAATTGAGCATGCCACCAGTCCACGAACTCATATCGGCAAGCTCTACCTAACGGTGCCACCCACTTTCCCAAATTCCTACCCAAACAAAAAGGGACTAAACTACCCTTACCCCTAAGGGCAAAAATATAATTTCATAATTAAATAATTAAATAAACCCTTAAATTGGGTCGGGATGTTACAAATCACTCTAGATCACGCAGAGGAATGGAAGTCTTTTGTTGATCAAAATTGACTTCCAAGTATGGCTTCAACCGTTGGCCATTTACTTTGAAAATAGTGCCTTTTTCTTCATGTCGAACTTCAATAGCTCCAGAAGGAAACACTTGCAAGATTATAATAGAAGAATTAAATAGGAGAAATTTCTAACCAACAAAGAAATCCTTCCTTAGAATATGCTTATCATGCCACTTCTTTGTACATTCCATATAAATCTTGGCAGCCTCATAAGCTTCATTACGAAACTAATCCATCTCATTCAATTAAAGTGCCCATTTTTCACATGCAACAATCATGTCAAAATTGAGTGTTTGGATTGCCCAATATGCCTTATGTTCTAACTCCACTGGTAAGTGACAAGTCTTCCCAAAAACTAGACAATAAGGCGGCATGCCAATTTGAATATCATCTGATAAGCCCATAATGCATCATCTAATTTCAGTGACCAATCCTTTCTTGAAGCACTCATTGTCTTTTCCAAAATTCTTTTTAATTCTCTATTGGAAACTTCAACTTGCCCACTAGTTTGTGGATGATAAGGCGTGGCAACCTTGTGGGTAATGCCACATTTAGCTAAAAGAGAATTAAATTGACAATTGCAAAAGTGTGTACCTCTATCAATGATGATGGCACGTGGAGTCCCGAACCTGGTGAAAATATTTTTCTTGAGAAATTTGAGAACATCCTTGGCATCATTTGTAGGGAGAGCAACGGCTTCAATCCATTTCTACACATAATCAACATGCAAAAATGTATACTTATTTTTCCAAGATTTTGGAAAATGTGTCGTGAAATCTATTCCCCAAACATCGAATAATTCAAGCTCGAGAATATTATTCAATGGCATTTGCTAGAAATATTTCCAATGTGTTGGCATCAATCACAAGGAGCTACAAATGCGTAGGCATTCTTAAACAAAGTTGGCCAAAAAAATCCGAACTGCAATTCTTTGATGTGGTTCTGGAGGGACCAAAATGCATCCTGGCAGGACCCGCCCTAAATTCCTCAGAAAGTCTGACGAACCTTGTGGTTTTCCGACATCAAACCGATGCCAGGCTCACTTACTAACAACATCCTCTTCTCAGAAAACAAAGGAAAAGAGGCTCGAGACTTTCTATTAAAATTTCAGCACAGTCTCCCCTGAAAAACGAACTTTACCAAAATTTTCAGCCTGTCAAAAACAGTTTAAAATCACCAAACTTCAGCATCAAAGACTCTACAACAAAAGATTTCACGTTTCAGCCCCTTTAACTATTACTTATCCATTAATGACTCTATACAATTTGGATGCAAATGATTTCAATCAGGAACCTTCTAGGTTGTTTCATTTGAAAGACAAAATATTTGGTCCCCTCTATCTGCTGTTTCTTTGGGGTCAATTCCAAAATGTAAATTCTAAAACCAAGCACAGAGTCAAATTGTAGACAGAAAGAGAGAAGTCTCCTTCTCCCACTAAGAGTATCTTCTGATAGTTGCTGTAATGCTTAACATTTCTCCTTCCAAGATTCATTTCCACACTTAAAATAATATAAGCACAACTCAAACAGTTTATTTTGCGGCTACACCTAGGTTAAACCCTAGGCTAACTACGTACCCCTTTGTGAGGAATCAAGCCACACGTAGTTCTTAAATCAACAATCACGATTCAGATAATATACGATTATTTAAAGTAATTCCAACGATTAAATTTAGATTCATTTACAACATTAAATTCGACAAGGCAACCACTAAACACTTTATAAGTTCCTTTCCTTTTATCATTCTTTCCCGCAACCATACCCTATCCAAGGTGTACATTGCGAAACAACACTTTCCGACACACGCTCCGGGCAGTGCATGGGTGTCTTGAGTAATTTCGAGCGACTAAAAATCTCAACCAAAATGGGTAATACCTATACCAACACATTCAGACTAACATAGGGAACAAGTTTTGTTCTTAGATCATGGCCAAAAAGTAACCGGAAATAGATGAACACACGATTGAACCGTCAGTCCTATATTGGTGTTTTGACAAATTTCCAAAACTTCGAAATTAATCCAAAATAATTATATAAACGGGTAGAGCACAAAGAGGAGATGAAGTTTCATACCTCACTCGACGGAAATGCCACCCAGAGTCCCCGGAAAATGGACAAATACTGCCGGAAAAACCTAAGTTCTTCTCGTCGTCAAATCAGGCTCATGTGTTGCTAATTAGATCGGGTCTTGGGTGGGTGTTTAACAGGAGAATGAGACAAAGAGGTTTCATGAAGGTTGCGACAGGAACCGAGATCAGACGGTGCTTGAAAAAGTGTTGGAAACAGCAATGTTACTATTCATCACGGAGAGAGAGGAATAGTCGAGAGGAAGAGAGAAAAAATTCCTGAAAAAGAAGTCCAGTCTGATACTTAAATTAGAACTTCGCGATATTTATGGTTATGCCACTGCACTTCCATACATCGTAACTTCTTCATTATAAATTGGAATTGAGCCTACCGCATGTCTACGAGCTCGTATTCACTAGCTCTACACAACGGTGCTACTCAATTCCCCAAATTATTTTCCGAACAAAAAATGACTAAAGTACCCCTACTCATGAGGGCAAAAATCTAATTTCACAATTAATTAAGTAATTAACTAATTATTTAGGACAGAGTGTTACAACAAACATGCACCAGGTAATTGCCATTCCATGTTGTGAAAACCAACTGCTTGACTGGTAATTGACAAAACGACCTCTATCATTCAATTCTTCTTCATTTACACTCTAAATTGCTTATAGATTTCATCCCTTCAAAAACTCACAAGACTAATTAAAACCAACAATTTAACTCAAAATAATAGCAATATGACAAGGAAAAGAGATATAATAAATAGGTAAAATATCAATATATCATTACTCCTACTCCTATGATAAAAGATAAAGGGTTTTTGATTTGGTGCTAGACCCTTTGAACATTGTTGAGCAACCTGTCAAGGCAAACTACATTTTTGACTGTGACATTGACAAATGTCCAATAACCTTCAAATCTTTCCTTATAAGCTATTGTTCGTGATTGGTTGAGATGGGTGGTGGAAAAGATGACATTCGGTCAAGTTCTAACAATTTGGGCGGTGAAAAAGGTTGAATCTCAATTGCAAATATGGTCGATAACTCCCTACTCATTCGACCAATTAACATACCTCCAGCTTAAGTACCCTCTCGGTCACTGGTTTGTAGTTAAACCTCTAACACTTCTACTCAGTCATGCATTTGGGCCCTTCGGCCCTATCTCCTAGTATTTCCTTTTTGAAAGCCCATCTTGTTTTAAGTGTAAGGTTGTGAAAAATCAGGTCTAAACAGTGGGTTTGCTTTGACAAAAAAAAAAACAGTGGGTTTGCTTCTTCTTCGCTTGACGTAGGGTTCATCATTGGGCCAAGCTGGGCTTGGGTCCAGCTCCCGGGCTTTTTCTTTTTTCGGGCTGAGACGGGCCTATGCAGGCTTTCTGAGTTGAGCCGGGCAGGAGATGGGCCGGGCCGATCCTTTTATTTTATTTTATAATACTTTTTTTCTAATTTGTTTTAATATATTTTTGTACAAATTTTTAGACAACAATGAAAATTTTAACTTATTAATTCATAACAATTAAACATGACCAATTTTTTAGACAACATGTTTAAAATATAACAATAAATTTATTAATTCATAAAACATATTTCATTATTTCACTAACACTACTACAAAAAGGGGAAAAGACGACCAGAAAATAACGACGGTATAAATAAATACCGTCGTTGTGTTTAGAAAGACGATAGTAACAGAAAACCGCCGTGGATAAGTAACTTAAACACCTAAAAAATCTAGATCTTCTTCAGTGCCGTATTAAAGTCATATACCACAGTGGTAAAAATAAATTTATCAACGTATTAAGATGTCATGTACTACAACGATATTTACTACATTATTGTCATATAGATTAAAAGCAAACCACGACATTGGTAGCATAGATAACGACATCTAAATGTAAAAATATCCACATCGTATTTTTAATATTTCAAGACGTATGAAGTTAGAACACTACGACAGTCTGTATAAATAAACGGTCGTGGTAAATATCATTTACCACTTTGTTATTTAGAATAGAGCGTTGGGTTGTTTTGCGTGACACGTCGGTTTCTTCACTTATAGCGTCTCACTATTAGCTTTAGACGACTGTCCTTCTCTCTAATTACTGTCGTTCTGAGATTTGTATTGCTTTTTAAGATCTATTTTCTGGATTTTGGTAGCCTGCGACAATAGATCAACAAAATGACAAGTATGAGAGTAAAAAATAACAACGATTTATATAGAAAACGATCGTATGCAACACAATTTTAGGCTTTTTAACAAAATGAAATCTTCAGAGAAATGCAAATGAGATCCCAAGAGATATGAAATCTTACTAGTGTGAGTTATGTTCCTCATTCGCAATCGAACCACCAACATAAGAAAGACAATATTTTGAAAGTTAATGATGTATGTGTCATCAATATTATGGACCTTCAGAGAGGTGAGAGAGACACACGCATCAACTTCCAAATTATTGCCTCCCACCCAAATTCTGACCTTCAGAGAGGTAGAGATATGATAAGTTCATAATTTCACACATTTGCATGCCTTCATTGCTTAGTAATTTTGTTCAGTTTCTCTTTATTTCGAGTCACTTAACTATGTTTGTGTGTTCTGTAGGTTATGGGAGCAAGAGATCACATTTGATACAATCCATGCATATTAAGGGCTGATTGGCATGAGAGGAATACACTTGAGGCATTTGAAGCAAAATGGTGCAAAAACGTGCAAAACCTGGAGCCTGAGTTAGAAGTTCATTTCGGACTTATCTTCTTCATCCGAACTTGGATTGGGCCAATACTTATGTGGTTGGATCAATGATATTCTGAACTTGAAAATGGATATCTTAAAGTCATATTTTGATTCAGCCAAGCCCAATTCGTGAGCCCATGGAAATACACATTATGCTGACATGAGGATGAGCTGATGGATGCTTGGTCATGGTGAGCTAAGCATGAGCTATTGGTTTCTGGATGGAAGCTTGGTCATGCTGACATGTTGATGACCTAGGGCTGCTGGTGGGCTGCTAGTGGGATTTAGTGGAGTAACCATTTCTGATTGTCTAATGCAAGTGCATCAACCACATTCTGATTTTCAATTGCAAGTGTTGTATGCATTTGCTATATTCAATTCAGATTTCTCACTCCCAACTCCCTATAAATACCACTTCCATTCCACATTCAATTCATCAACAATTCACATTCAGATTCAGAAACACACACATTCACTCATCCATTACTCCCATACACACATTCACCACAAAGAGAGAAGAGAGCTAGCTGCAAAGGAGGAAGAGCTAGGAGCTGTCCTGGAAACTACCTTGCTGCCACCAGCTAGTTCTTCTATTCTCTTTACTCTATCTATGTATTTCTTATTTTCTGTATTCATAATTATGTTTAACTAATCCATCTAGTTAGGGCTTAGGATGAAGCCCTAGTCATGAATATTCAATGTTATGGATGATTTCATAGTTAATTGATTTCCTTGCTTTCATTATCAAGTTGTTAACCTCCAGTTTATTATGTGCTTGATGTATGTTTCTTGGAGTAGCTAACTAGGATTTTATGCATCTAGCACAGGTTGGGAAGGGGTTTAGATTCACCAATTCTACTCTCCTTTCACAAGCAACACATGAATGGCCTAAGAATCATTCAAGGGGTTAATAACCATAGGTTGACTAGGACAGATACCATGTTCTAGGACTTGTGTGATTATCATATTCTCAAGGAACTTAATGACTCTTGTATGCTTTATTCTAAGTAGATACCATGCTTAGGTTGCATATAAGGGATCACGTGTTGTGTAGATACCATGCACAATTACATGCCTTAGGAGAATCATGCATCCTGCACCTAGATACCATAGGCTTGTATGCGATAATCTATTGTTAATGAAGCTTGAGTCAATTTCTATGCATTCATAACTTGGATAGGAAGACTAGAGGTGGATTCCAAGGCTCTAACACTTCTCAATTATTGTTTCACAACTTGTTCATTGCTGCCATTGTTTACTTTCCAGCACTTCCATTTCATTCTCTTGTTTTCATTTCAACAACAAAACCCCCCATTTCGAGTGCGTGTGTGGTGCTAGGATCCTGTCCTAGACCTTGCCATTTGTTTGTTTCTTGTTTTCTGTTTTTCCATCATTCTAAGTAATTTAACTTGCAACCAAGTTACCATTCTCCGTGGGATCGACCTCGTATTTACATAAGCTATACTATAAATGGTTCGTGCACTTGCGAGAATTAAAGTTGCTGTTTTTAATAACTCATTTTAGTTGTTAAGAATAGGCTCAACAAGTTTTTGGCGCCGTTGCCGGGAACCGGTAACGATGGTGCTATAGTTAGATTACTTTGATTGTTTTTGTTTCTGTTCGTTTTATTTGTTCTTGTCATTGGTTTTTCTTTTAGTATTCAGTTTTTTATATTTAGTTGTTATCTCCATTAAAGACGCTAATTTGGTTCTTGTGTGTGCATATATGTCCGAATCTGAAACTGAGCCACTATCACCAAGAGCTGCTGCCTACGTGCTGGTTTGAGGAGGAATTACAGTTCTTCAAGCGTTGAATCTAAGAGCTACGAATCTGAAGGTTCAAGCAAGATGGAAGAGATTCCAAACAACAACAACAATAATGATGAAGGAGGTGGTGCACTTGCTGTCCAACCTCGGAAACCCCTGCGTGAATTTTCCATTCCCAAGGTGACCGATCAACCTTCGTGCATCGTCTATCCTCAACTCACAATTGACAGGTTTGAGCTTAGAAGTGGTATGATTCATCTTCTTCCAACTTATTATGGTAATACCACTGAGGATCCTTACATGCATGTTAAGCAATTCTTTGAAATATGTGCTACAATCAAAATTCAAGGACTTGATGATGAGCAGATTAAGATGAGGCTATTCCCATTCAGTTTAAAAGATAAGGCTAAGTCTTGGTTATATTCTTTGCCTAATGCTTCAATTCGTACTTGGGATGAGCTTTCTAATAAGTTTTTGCAGAAATTCTTTCCAGCTCAAAAGACTAACAAGATTAGAAAGGAAATTCTTGGTTTCACACAAAGAGAAGGAGAAGCTTTTCATGAATGCTGGGAGAGATACAAGGAGATGATGAGTTCTTGCCCACACCACAACATAGAGAGTTGGATGCAATTGCAATCTTTCTATGAAGGTTTGCTTGATTCCGAAAGGATGATGGTAGATGCAACAAGTGGAGAAGGACTGATGAACAAAACAGCAGATGAGGCCTTTACTCTCTTTGAATCTTTGAGTGCTAACTCTCAACAATGGAGCTACAATAAAGGAAGAGGAGCTCCTATGAAAGCTGTTGTCTCTGAGGTAAGTACTAATAATGAGATTAATGCAAAACTTGATGTTATGTGTTCTTTGCTTCAACAGGCGGTGACTGGCCCTCTAGGAAACAAAGTCGAAGTTCAAAACCAATCTTTTGTGGACCACATGCTAGAACAAGCAAATGCCCTTCAAGGAAGGAATCCTCAGAATGATCCTTACTCAAACACATACAATCCGGGGTGGAGAAATCATCCTAATTTCAGGTGGAGCAATAATTCAAATGTGCAACAATCTCAAGGACCTCCCCCAGGATTCCAAATACAACAAAGGCAATTCCAGCAAGCTCCCCAACAAGTTCAAGAGCAAAGGGGTGATCAAATGGGAGAATTGCAAGACATGTTCAAGAAGTTCATGGGGCAACAGATGCAAACCAATCAGAATCTTCAAAATGCAGTGAACAAACTAGAAGTGCAAGTTGGGCAGATTGCATCCTCCTTGAGCAATAGAGCATCCGAAACTTTTCCAAGCCAAACGGAGGTGAATCCAAGACATCAAGAGCATGCTAAAGCAGTGCAGATCTTGAGAAGTGGGAAACAAGTGGATAACAAGGTTGGAGATGCCAATGAAGAGCAAGAAGAGGGAGAAAACGTGGAGATCATTCAGCCACCACAAGGGCAGCCCAGGTTCCCCAAAACAGCACCTCAATGCTCCTGGAAAGAGCACAGGCCCTAAGGTATCATCTAATGCTAATCAAGTTCCAATTTCAACTAATGCTTTTAGGCCTATTGCACCCTTTCCCAGCAGGTTATCAAAGTCAAAGAAAGATCAAGGCTTGGATGAGATAATGGGAATATTCAAGAAGGTGCAAATCAACATCCCACTGCTCAGTGCCATTGCTTAGATTCCCAAGTATGCAAAATTTTTGAAGGATCTATGCACTAACAAGAGGAGATTCAAAGAGCATGAACAGGTTGCATTGAGTGAAGAGGTAAGTGCAGTGTTACAAAGAAAGCTACCTCCAAAGCTAAAGGATCCAGGTTCGTTTTCTATACCTTGTATAGTTGGTGATTTCAAGATTCCAAAAGCTTTGCTTGATCTTGGTGCATCCATAAACCTTATGCCATATCATGTTTATGAGAAACTTAACTTTGGTGAGTTGCAAGCCACATCTGTGAGCATTCAATTGGCAGATAGAACCTTAGGTACCCCAAGGGCATTCTAGAAGATGTGTTGGTGACAGGAGAAGGCTTAATCTTGCCAGCTGATTTCTTAGTCTTGGAGATGGAAGAAGCACCAATTCCTGACAATGAATTGCCCCTCATCTTTGGCCGACCCTTCATGGCTACTGCTAAGACCACGATCGATGTAGCAGAAGGCACTCTCACCATGACCGTTAATGGAGAAACTGTGGCTTTCAAAGTGTTTGAAGCTACGAATCTGCCAAATGATGTTCAAGATTGTTTTCAAATTGAAGTATTGAGAAATCCAGGGAAGGAGAGATTTGGTGATCTTTCACATTCACTAGAAGCATGCTTGCTGCAAGGAGTAGACAAGGAGGAGCAGGGGGCTGCCCACATGTTCAATGCTACAATTCCCACACATAAATTTGGAGATCCTCCAATCACTCCTCCAGTTCATTGCCATTTTGTTCATAATCATAAAAGGAAAAGGAAAGCAGCAAGGAAGCGATGGAAAATGAAAACAAGCTTGGTGAACAATCTTGCATTACATGAGGTGTCAATTGAGCCCAAACCCCCCCATTCACTATAGCAAGTTTGGATGTCCGGCTGAAGACATGAAACTTAGCGCTTCTTGGGAGGCAACCCAAGGTGACGAGGAAAAGATAGAACGTGCAAGAAGCTGCTTGCGTCCTAATCGCTTCAAAGGGGAGTTGTTTTCTAAACTCTAAACATTTGGTTATGTCTTTTCCTTATCTTCTTTCCTTACATTTATGAGGCACTGCTTGTTCTTATACTCTAAACATTGAGGACAATGTTTCATTTAAGTTTGGGGGGAAGGATTTAGTTATGTTGTTTCAAATTGTCAAAATTTTAAATTTTTTAAGTGTGTCTAGTGTCTAAAACGCAGGATTTTGTGTGTTGTTTCGTTATCCTTTCAAACACCTATGATAAGACTTGGATTTAATTCTAATATGGTTTTTCAGAAATTGATAGTCATTGTTTAAGGACTTTATGTGGTTCTGAGTTCACTTTGTCTTGCATGCCATCCTTGCACTTATTGAGCACTTTGCCAAGTTAGTCCAATTTCTTGCTACTTGGAGATGTTATGCAATTCTACTTATTTCATGATCTTGGTTTCGTACTCTAGAACTTATTTGAATATCTCTTGAGACATTCTGTTACCATACAATGCTTAGGAAGTGATTTAGGCCATGTTTGAACCGTTTGAGCCTTTTTAACCATCCCTCTACATGTATTCATCCCTAGTCAACCCATTTGACCCTACATTAAGCCTTTCTTTGTATAAACCATTCCTACCATAATAAATTTCTGTTTCTCATCTTTACCTATTCTTTGAGCAATTAAAGCTATCTTCAAAAGAGAGTCATAAAGATGCAAGGTTTTTAGGAGCAAAAGTGATTCATTTAGTGCCATAACCCAAGTGTTGAAAAGAAATAAGTTTGGGGGTATTGGTAACTAATCAAAAGAGGTAATGAAGTGTGACCAATGTAGTCACGGCCCTAGGGTGTTATAAGGAGAAGATCATGGTGATCTAGGGTAAAGAGCCACAAAATTAGGCCAAATAAACACATTTGAAGTGCTGAAATTATGTTGAAAATCTGCTCATGTTTGTGTTCCTTTCTTGTTACAAAGTTCAGTAATCTCTCATGCTTTTACCTATGCTTTAGTTATGCTCAAAATGTTGTTATATCTCCATATCTCCTCTTTCATTCAACCACTACCCTAAGCCTCATTACAACCCTTGTAAAGTCCTTTTGATCCTTGGTATTGTATGGTATTATTGTGGAGAGCTGATTTCATAATAACCTTATGGGGTTCGAAATTCTTGATTGTGTTGTAAGTGTGTGCGCATGTACTTATTTGAGTTGCAGGTGTTGTTCGGATTTGGCATTCACACACTACACGTCAGGATGTCATTGTAAGCTTTGCACACTCTTGAATCATGTGTGGAACTTAGATTGTGATTGTTATTTTTCTTTGAAACCATATACTTTGGTGATTCTTTGAGGATGTTGTCTGGAAGGCTAGCTGCTTATTTTCTGTTTTCTAAGTTGTGGTTTTATTTTGTTTGCTCGAGGACTAGCAAAGTCTAAGTTTGGGGGTATTTGATAAGTTCATAATTTCACACATTTGCATGCCTTCATTGCTTAGTAATTTTGTTCAGTTTCTCTTTATTTCGAGTCACTTATCTATGTTTGTGTGTTCTGTAGGTTATGGGAGCAAGAGATCACATTTGATACAATCCATGCATATTAAGGGCTGATTGGCATGAGAGGAATACACTTGAGGCATTTGAAGCAAAATGGTGCAAAAACGTGCAAAACCTGGAGCCTGAGTTAGAAGTTCATTTCGGACTTATCTTCTTCATCCGAACTTGGATTGGGCCAATACTTATGTGGTTGGATCAATGATATTCTGAACTTGAAAATGGATATCTTAAAGTCATATTTTGATTCAGCCAAGCCCAATTCGTGAGCCCATGGAAATACACATTATGCTGACATGAGGATGAGCTGATGGATGCTTGGTCATGGTGAGCTAAGCATGAGCTATTGGTTTCTGGATGGAAGCTTGGTCATGCTGACATGTTGATGACCTAGGGCTGCTGGTGGGCTGCTAGTGGGATTTAGTGGAGTAACCATTTCTGATTGTCTAATGCAAGTGCATCAACCACATTCTGATTTTCAATTGCAAGTGTTGTATGCATTTGCTATATTCAATTCAGATTTCTCACTCCCAACTCCCTATAAATACCACTTCCATTCCACATTCAATTCATCAACAATTCACATTCAGATTCAGAAACACACACATTCACTCATCCATTACTCCCATACACACATTCACCACAAAGAGAGAAGAGAGCTAGCTGCAAAGGAGGAAGAGCTAGGAGCTGTCCTGGAAACTACCTTGCCTCCACCAGCTAGTTCTTCTATTCTCTTTACTCTATCTATGTATTTCTTATTTTCTGTATTCATAATTATGTTTAACTAATCCATCTAGTTAGGGCTTAGGATGAAGCCCTAGTCATGAATATTCAATGTTATGGATGATTTCATAGTTAATTGATTTCCTTGCTTTCATTATCAAGTTGTTAACCTCCAGTTTATTATGTGCTTGATGTATGTTTCTTGGAGTAGCTAACTAGGATTTTATGCATCTAGCACAGGTTGGGAAGGGGTTTAGATTCACCAATTCTACTCTCCTTTCACAAGCAACACATGAATGGCCTAAGAATCATTCAAGGGGTTAATAACCATAGGTTGACTAGGACAGATACCATGTTCTAGGACTTGTGTGATTATCATATTCTCAAGGAACTTAATGACTCTTGTATGCTTTATTCTAAGTAGATACCATGCTTAGGTTGCATATAAGGGATCACGTGTTGTGTAGATACCATGCACAATTACATGCCTTAGGAGAATCATGCATCCTGCACCTAGATACCATAGGCTTGTATGCGATAATCTATTGTTAATGAAGCTTGAGTCAATTTCTATGCATTCATAACTTGGATAGGAAGACTAGAGGTGGATTCCAAGGCTCTAACACTTCTCAATTATTGTTTCACAACTTGTTCATTGCTGCCATTGTTTACTTTCCAGCACTTCCATTTCATTCTCTTGTTTTCATTTCAACAACAAAACCCCCCATTTCGAGTGCGTGTGTGGTGCTAGGATCCTGTCCTAGACCTTGCCATTTGTTTGTTTCTTGTTTTCTGTTTTTCCATCATTCTAAGTAATTTAACTTGCAACCAAGTTACCATTCTCCGTGGGATCGACCTCGTATTTACATAAGCTATACTATAAATGGTTCGTGCACTTGCGAGAATTAAAGTTGCTGTTTTTAATAACTCATTTTAGTTGTTAAGAATAGGCTCAACAAGATAGCCAAGGGCCTATGTGACTTGAGTTAGAGTTGGACCCTAATAGAAAAGTAAAAGTGAAGAAAAGCCCCAATTTATATTTACATCCAGGAAAAGAAAAGTCCACCTAATAATTTTATTCTATAAGATGTCGGTGGGTTTTTTATTATGATGATCTGTAAAATAAACGATCGTGGTAAATGCAATTTACCACTTCGTTATTGAGAATATAGCACCAGGTTGGTTTACTAACTGCGTCGGATTCTTCACTTATAGCGTCGTATAATATTACTTTCCCATGTTATTAAGAGAAAAATATTGTCGTCTCTATTATTTTTATATGGCTGTCCTTTCTTAATATCGTCATCTTAAATTTCGTTACCTGACCCAAATTTCGTTATTAAAACTGTCGTGTTATGCAACTTTGCGATTATTTATAAAAAAAATTCGTTACCTGACCCAAATTTTTACGTTCTCTCTAACCGATAAAATATTTCAATTTCCTTTAGTTTTTCTTCCCAAAGCAGCGTGTCTGAATCTCATCATCTTCCTCTCCTCCTCATCGTCGTCTCCAAATCTCCAAAGGTTATGTCGGAAGCAAACTTTCTTTGCACACTAACGGTTTTTTTTCACTTTTTTTTTTGTCAAAATCATTTTTGTTAAGCTCATAATTTCATACATATACATGCCCAATTTACATACTTCTTTTGCTTAGTTTCCTACAATTCTGAGTTTTTGCCTCTCTTTGTGTGTTTTGTAGTGCAAGAGAGCAAAAGAGCATAATTCATGCAATTCAAGCATGTTAAGGACTGAGTTAGAAGTTCATTTCGGACTTATCTTCTTCATCCGAACTTGGATTGGGCCAATACTTGTGTGGTTGGATCAATGACATTCTGAACTTCAAACTGGACATCTTAAAGTCATCATTTGATTCAGCCCAACCCAATTCGTGAGCCCATGGAAATACACATCATGCTGACAGGAAGATGAGCTCATTGCATGCTTGGTCATGATGAGCTAGGCATGAGCTATTGGTTTCTGAACGGAAGCTTGGTCATGCTGACACGAGGATGAGCTAGGGCTGCTAGTGGGATTTAGTGGAGTAACCATTTCTGATTATCTAATGCAAGTGTGTTAGGTCATTGCCATATTCAATTCAGATTTCCCACAACCCTCTCCATATAAATACCACTTCCATTCCACATATCCTGACATCCTGAGATCCATCATTTACACTTCCATTGTACACAAAGAGAGGGAAAGTTGAGAGTCACAAAGGGAGAGAAGGGAGAAGGCAGCAGCTGGGAGGCTTTGGCCTCCTGGCAGCCATGGAGATGAATCTTTTCCATCTCTAGCATGCTGTCCTTATCTTCTTCTCCTCCCTTTGTCTTTTATTTTCTTCTTGTATTTCCTTTGTTTGACTTTGTTTTTCTGTTATTAGTTTTAATAAACATCTTGCTAGTCTTGTATCATGGTTTGAGTTTATAAAGTTTGATTTCATTCATGAATTCTTCTTCACTATTTTAATGGAGCTGTTTTGCATCCTTTGATTGATCACCTAAGGTTTTATGCGTTATGCTCTTGTTGGGAAGGTTTGGGGATCATCTTCATTCCATCCATTAGCAACTCATGTGATTTGGTTTCTAGGTCTCCTAATGTAAACACCATGCTTGGGGTCCTTGTGATGTTCAATGCAATTTGATCCAAACACCATGGACTTATTGTGAGCATCTTCATGAGTGAATCAATTTGTTTACTTGCTGCCATAACATGATTAGAACAATTAGGGTGGATTCTAAAACAACACCATCTTGTCCTAGTTATTTTCTTTCTTCTTGTTTTGTTTCTTTTGTTTTCATTTTTGTTTTGTGTAGGAGAACTGAGTTGGATCATTCAATCACCAATCCCTGTGGAATCGACCTCGCACTTACATACGCTAAACTACCAACGGCTCGTGCACTTGCGAGTATCACAAGTTGAGGATGCAGCTGAATCCATTTTGGTGCAGCTGAATCTACACAACAATTTTATGTTTTTTTTTGTCAAAATCCTTCTAATTTTGATACCATGAAAGAAAGTGTCTGGAAAAAAGACTTTGTTTTCAAAATAACGATGTCTTGCCTTGTTTTGAATAGTATCAGTAGTCTCTCACTTTCATGTCTTGTTAAGACAATGGTTTTGTCTTGTTTACGTCGTTTTAATTAACACACCAAGACGGTAATTAACTCCGTGCTATTGGAAATAGCATGACGGTAATTAATCACTGTCATGGTGTGAAAATTAAAACGACGTAAACAAGACAAATTGTCGTAATAAATCATGGGGGAGAGAGATTTGACTTCTTTTTTTTTTTTTTTTTTTTTGTATTTACTCTTAATAAGACAACTGTTTTTTCTTGTTTACGTCGTTATATTTATCACACTACCGTCGTGCTAAAAGAAGAAAAACGACGGTAGTAGTTATATACTGACATCTGAAATCTAACATTACGTCGTGTTTTTCAAATAACCATCGTTGTTTTCACTTGCAGGTTATATTTCTCTCTAAACATGGTTTCTAAATCTCAGAGTAAGGAGGCTCAAGTTTCTAAAGCTCAAAGTAAGGACCTTGCAGTTTCAAAGGCTGAAATGAATGAAGACCAAGTAGTTCAAAGCAAAACCTCGAAGAAGATGAGATTTACTTCAACTGCCGAGAAAGACCCTAGCTCAACGACAATTGACGAGGAGCCAAAGTCGACTCTCAGGATATCAACACAATGAGCCGTGTTGTGAAAAAGAAATCCATAAGATTAAACCCGTAGTTGAGTACAAAAAAAGGAGCAGACCACATGGCAAGGCTGCTGTTGAGATGCAATTGTATATTGGTATTTTGACACGCACCAAAGTCCCTCTTGTGGACAAGAAATGGATTCAATTGCCCAAGGATATAAAGGAGCAGATTTGGGAAACTGTTCAAATGGCTTATGTTGTTGGGCAAGGGGGCAAGAAGACGGTGCTATCGCCCGCCGCCAAAAATGGAAGGATTTCAAGTCTACCTTAACGAGGCAGTTTATCCTTCCATTCACAAATGACAAGGACAAGTTAAAAGAACCCCCTCATCTATATAAATTCATAGAGAAATCGGAATGGGATGCCATTGTAGTTTCAAGGATATCCCCATAATTTGTGGCTGTGCATCCTGAGCAGTCACAGAGAAGGAAAAAATGCGAGTACAACCATAGGTTTTCTCAAAAAATGTATGATGGTTTGGAGGACCAATTAGAAGAAACCATGCCTGGTGAAGAAATTAATCGTTCTCTGTTATGGAGGAAGGTAAGAGAAGATAAATAGGGAAACATCCCTAATTCAAAGATTGCAGAGAAAACAAAATTAATCGTAAGCCTCACTCACTCTGTTTTAAATTTGAAAAATAGAGAATTTTAATTTCATTTAGATGTCATTTGTTTTTCTAAATGTTGTTAGAAACAACACACAATGACGGTTTTTATTTACCGCCGGTTTTTATTTTTGAGTTGGTCGTCTTATTTTAAAAGTTTTACAAGCTATCTTCAGTTACTCTCTCTCTCTCTCTCTCTCTCTCTCTCTCTCTACAATTGGTTTTTACTCTATTTCTGATAAAGAATGCTTATTTTCTGTGATGTTTTTTAATCTCTACATTTGAATTATACAACGGTTTTTTCTTCTACCTGATGTTAGAATGCCTACACAATGATGGTATTTGTTTACCACCATTTCAAATTCCACACTACGTCAGCTTTTTCAACAACCCTTCGTCTTCAGTGAAATACCACAACAATTTAGATTTTTGATTTAGGGTCGTTTTCATTTTATCTATTTTACAAGCTATCTTCATTTACTCTCTCTCTCTCTCTCTCTCTCTCTCTCTCTCTCTCTCTCCAATTGGTTTTAACTCTATTTCTAGTAAAGAATGTTGATTTTCAGTGAACTTTTTTTTAATTGTGCGTTGATTTATACGATGGTTTTTTTGCCTACCAACATTATAATTTCTACACAACGATGGTATTGATTTACCACCGTTTGAAATTATATACGACGTCAATTTTGTTAAGAAACCGTCGTCTTCAGTGAAATACCACGACGGTTTATATTTTTGAGTTAGTCGTTTTATTTTATCTGTTTTACAATCTATCTTCACTCACAAACTTCAATTTGGTGGGAGAGTCAAAGGTATGGGAGCTACGGTTTCCCCAAGTAAATACTTCAATTTGCCAAAACAACACAGAATAAAGTTTGCCGACAAATTGAAGAAAAATCCGACATTAGAAATGACGAACAACGACGGTACGTATTTACCGCCGTCTGAAATTTCATAGTAAGTCGGTGTTGTAAAATAACCATGGTTGGGAATGAAATACCACATCACTTTTGATGGTTGAGTTAGATAAGGGTTTTGTTTTACTTGTTTTACAAGCTATCTTCATTGCATTTTGCATTTTATTTAGATGACTGTTTTTTGCTTTGTGACGTTAGAACTTGTACACAACGACGGTTTTTATTTACCATCGTCTCCATTCTTTACTACGTCAGTTTTTTCAAGGAACCGTCATTTGGATTTAAATAACACGACGATTTAGATGGTTTAGTTACTGTCATTTATTTTACTTTTGTATATGTCATCTTATATATCTTTCTTTATTTCTTGAAACATGATTTCTCAAAGCTAGACTTGCCACCTCATTTGTTAGCCCTTTGCCAATATGCTGAGATGACATTGAAGGCTTTGGGCGAAACCTTGAGAATTACAATGGTAGAGGAAGTGTTTGGGTTTGAGCATGATACCTTCATGTTGCATGAAGATATTTTTCAGCTTGCGTCCATGGTTGAGATAGGAGCCACTGTGATTGCAATATACATGAGGTAAACCTCAAAATCCAATTTTCATTTTATAATTCTCTTTCTTTAAAATTAAAAAAACTCATTTGATTTCATATATTTAGGTACCTATTTGACTATTTAAAAATGGCAAATTTGGTAAACCTTGTTGGCCTTGTCGACCCTACACAAGTTAGCACTCAATCTGGATCGTTATCTCATAGATCGCAGCATGTAGCAAACCAACTGGAAAAGGCAAATGGGGAACAAATTTTCTTGGTGCCTTATAATCTAGGGTTAGTCCCCTTAACAAGATTTTCTTTGTAATTAGGCAGCAGCTCTAAACTATTTAACCTATCCTCATTGTGTGTAGGGTTTATTGGGTGTTGATGATTGTGAGACCAGAAAAGGAGACGGTATATTATATGGATTCATTACCAAAATGCATAGTTGACGAGGAATGCAAAAATATAGTGAATACGTAAATTGATTTACTACATTGTAATGTGTGTTTGTAGGCTAAAATATTTTTCATTAACACCTTGTTGTCTTGACATAGTGCAATCAAAATCTATAATGCTCACGTAGGAAAACAATCTCGCAAATCAGCCATGTGGAAAACTCTACAGGGCACTCCTCGACAACCAACCAAAGTAGAGTGTGGCTACTACGTCATGAGTTATATGAGAGATATAATTCGGGATCCCACCCTAGCATTTGAGAAGAAGGTTAAAAACTAAATTTAAGATTTAATTTCTGTTTTTTATTGTAAACTACGACGACTGTAATTGGAAAAACCGTCGTTTGTATTTTTAAACGACGGTTTTTATAGGCCTATTTATTAATAACCATCGTTTGTATTGCTATAACACGTCGGTTTTTGTCTTTGTTTATTTTCGCAATTTGAGAAGAAAAAAGAACCCGTTAAGTATGCCTAAGCAAACATTGATGAAGTCTGGAAGGATGGGCAGAATTCGTGAGCCTTCAAGTAGACAGTAATTAGTGAACAATGTTACAATCTACATATTGTTTTTGTAATTAGTGAACAATCAATTACTAACCTTTGAACACGACAGTAATTCTCACAAACCGACGTCTCATGGTAGTGAAAACGACACAATAATTTAATACAACGTCATCTTATGATAGTGAAAACAAAACATCAACTGCAAATTTTCAAAATGACATGTAGTTACTAAAAACACGACGGTTTATATATAAAACTGACACATACCATATATTTATAAGGAAAGCAATAATCCAACTTAAAAATACTAAAATATGTTGACCTATAAACAAAGACAGTACATACCCACAAAAGGACTTCTTAAATCACTACAACGGCAATAAATTTACAAAAACTAAAATTGTGGCAATAAACAACTCCATATTTACCCTCGTACTTGAATTTTCAATATTCCTTTTTATTTCTCATCAAACAAATGGCATCTTCTTCTGGAGATCCTAGCTATTGTTAGCATGATATTGGGGAATCTCATTGCTATTACTCAAACAAGCATGAAACTTATGCTTGCGTATTTTGTCCATAGGTCAAATTGGATATGTAATTATTGTAATAATTGTTGGAGACTCAAATGGTGGATGTGCAAGCACGATAGCTTATATGATGTTCTATATCTCCATGAATCTAGGAACTTTTGCTTGCATTGTATTATTTGGTCTACGTACCCAGCATTATCCGGAATGATTGGGTGTAAAGCATCTGTAGTTGGATTTTTAAGTCCGCCATCAAATCCCAGGGCTCAACCCTGGGCTGGTGGTGGAAACTACCAAGCTGGAGTACGGTAGGGGTAGAGGGAATTTTCGGTGAAGCTGTGAAATGCGTAGAGAACACCAGCATTTATATATAGATGTAGGAAGATCTGTTTGGGAAGTAAGAAGCCCCTTTGACATCTCTTCATCTAAAAAGAATTCTCGATGTGAAAACCAAATAATACAATGCAAGCAAAAGTTCCTAGATTCATGGAGATATAGAACAACATATAAGTTATCATGCTTGCATATCCACCATTTGAGTCGCCAACAGTTATTCCAATAATTACATATCCAATGTGACCTATGGAGAGCCTGTTGATAATTTAGGTCTTGTAGATACTCGCACAATATCTACTATTCATAGATCTGGACCTACCTTTATACAGCTAGATACAAAATTATCCATTTTTGAAACAAGAATTAAAGTAGTAGACCTTTTAGCCCCTTATCGCCATGGAGGAAAAATAGAAGGATCTTAGAGTGCCTAGGGTTGGGCTAGGAGGGTCTCTTAACGCCTTCTTTTTTCTTCTCATTGGAGTTATTTCACAAAGATTTGCCATGGTAAGGAAGAAGGGAGGAACAAGCACACTTGGAGAGCGCAATACAATGGAGAGTTGTATGATGCATTCGAAAAGATTCTGGGGCATCCTCGGGTTTTGGTATTGTTCCTCCAATGATTGTAGTACCAAGTACTTCTTGGATGACTTCCACCACATCAAGGTGACATTCTAACATTGAATTATATCCCTTCCTTTGCCCCCATTGAGAAATAGAACTAACTAGAATTATCCTTTCCACGAAGGTAAATCTTTGCCTGCTAGGCAAGAGAATAGCAAATTACAAATTCTATCTAGGTAATACAAAAGTGTGTAAACTATAAAAACGAGTCAAAGTGGATTGTCCCACATTAGCACTTCCGCATAATAACTATACCAGGGGCAAGCCAAGCAACGTCGATTTTTTAAAACATATAGACATTTTAAGGTTTAAAGACGGCGGTGGTTGCATAAAAAGCGAAGTTGTAATCTTAAACAACATCGGTTCTCACAAAGTTGACGACATCTAAAGCAACTAGGACGGCATTGGTGATTATGTCACGCCTTTGTAAATGCATACAACGACGGTTATCTCTCAATATCGCATGCAGCCATCTCTCTCTCTGAATCTCTTGTCGCGACATGCATCAGGAAATACGAGAGTAAGCCTATGAGCACTTGGTACGTGTCATTTCCCATTAATAAGACTTTTTTATTGTATTTAATTCCTAATATTCATAATAAATTCAAAAAAAGAATCAGAAAAATTATCTGACAACTACTATGCGCTCATTGAGAGATTGTCTTCCCCCTAAAGCTTTGAAAAATGTATTTTTTTTATTGTATTTAATTCCTAATATTCATAATAAATTCAAAACAATTTTGAAATATAAACCGACAACAATAAGATTTTTTTTATTGTCTTCACCCTAAAGCTTTGAAAAATGTAATTTTAGTTATAAAAATTACATATGATAACAAAAGTCAAAATTGTTTGTAGACAGCATAATAGTACTTATACTTTCATAACATAACCCTAAGGTTTATGTGATCCATTGGTGGCCATAAATACAAATATATGAAATCTTGATTTTAGCCTGCTAATATAGAAGGCATTGTCATAAGGAGTCCATAGCAATTTTCAGTTTATTTTTTCATATTTGTGTATTTTGTTTATAATGTTTGTAAAATTTAGGGTTTATCGTTTAGGTTTTATTGAAACGACGCGGTTTCCTCTCAACTGTTCGAATCCCAAGAAAACCAAAGCCCACCTAATTATTTAATTTTAAGACGTCGGTTTAATCCTAGAGCCGTGAAAAGTCTTTACTACGGCGTTTTATATAACTGACTAACGTAGTAAACATTTACAACGGTGCTATACTTGAAAAACCGTCATCTCCTTTGTGATATTAAACGACGTTTTCGTTATACTTTCCATCTTCGTTAAAAAAGCGGTCCTTTGAAAAATTTGACTACGATCTAAAATTTTCATAATTCCCCCTAAACCCTAAAACATTTCTCTCTCTCTCTCTCTCTCTCTCTCTCTCTCTCTCTCTCTCTCTCTCTCTCTCTCTCTCTCTCTTTCAACTCAAATTCTAATCTTAAAGTTTTCGCTCTCCATCCTCCGTCGTATCATATTGCACTCTCCCTCTCAATGCATTGGTGATATTCTCTAAGCTCTGTCTACCTGTAAGTACAAACCCTAATCTCACATACTTGTCCTAGTTTATTTAATGCTATTGGATTATGGGTTCTTAAGTACAAACCTAATCTGACATGCTTCTTAAATCAATAAACGATTTCGTTTGTTTTGGTAACTATGGGTTCTTAATATATGTTTTGGGAGCTATGAATCGGGAATGGAATCTGAAAAACCCATTTAGTGTTTGCATGCTTTTCATAATATCTGTTATGGGTTCTTATATGTATGTATTGTCGTTATACGTCGGTAGTTTTGTTACTTCCGTCTTATGAAATTTGTATTGCATTTTGAAGAACAATTTTATGGGTTCCGGTAGCCTAAAGATGACGGTATCTCCAACAACCGTCGTCTTTAGGCTACCAAAACCCAAAACATTATTCTTCAAAATGTAATACAAATTTCTGGGTTTGGTAGCCTAAAGACGACGGTTATTGGAGATATTGTCATCTGTATTATTATAACACAACGATCATTTTGCAAATACCGTCGTCTGAAACTTGTGTTATTTTTATAAAAAAAATTATTCTCTGCTATGTGAATACAATCGTCTGTCATTGCTTGTCTTTTCACTTTATTATATATATGATTGTATAGTGTGGGAGATGGATAAGTCATGGATGCATACGGATAGAAGATCGAAGGCATATGAGTTAGGGGTGGAAGGATTTTTTAATTTTGCTCTAGAAAATCTTGGAAATACAACTCATATTTATTATCCATATGTTAAATGTGGGAATATTCGATTGTTTGGGGTTGGAATTATAAGGGACCACTTATACTTTAATGGAATTGACCAAAGCTATAAGATTTGGACATGGCACGGAGAACCTTGGGAATAGACTACTAATGCTAATAGAAATGTGGAAGAAGATGACCAAAGTAGGTACAGTTTTGTTTTTGAAGAATTAGAGATGGATGATAATGATTTAGGTGATATTGGATTTGATCCTTATGAGTTTGCCAATGTGATTGAGGATGGAGATCAACCCTTGTACCCTGGTTGCAGTAAGTACACGAAGTTGTCGGCTTTGGTGAAGTAATATAATATAATTTGAAAGCAAAACATGGGATGAGTGATGTATGTTTTACAGAATTATTAATACTTCATGGAGATTTGCTTCCAAAAGGAAATACAATACCTTCTTCTATGTACAAGGCAAAAAAGACTTTGTCTGCTTTGGGGATGAGTTATGAGAAAATCCATGCATGCCCCAATGACTGCATCTTGTATAGGAAGGATTATGAAGATTCAACTAATTGTCCTACTTGTGGTATCTTAAGGTGGAAGGAAGGCAAAGATTCAATATTGAAAGAGGGTGTGCCAACGAAGGTGGTGTGCCAAGGTTTAAAAGGATGTTTCAATCATGTAAGACATCTAAGAGTTTCCTTACGTGATTGTTAGAAAATCAATTGATAGTCATATGCCCCATCCAACGGATTCCCCGTTTTGAAAACTTGTTGATGATAAATGACTCGAGTTTGGTAAAGAGCCCAAAATCTTGAGATTGGCTCTCTCATCTGATCGATTCAATCCCCACAGTTCTTTAAGTAGCAGATACAATTGTTGGCCAGTTATCTTAGTTACATATAAATCTCCTCCCATGGCTATGCATGAAACGAAAGTTCATGATGTTGACCTTATTGATTTCTGGTCCTAAATAACCCGGAAATTATATAGACGTCTACTTAGAGCCTTTGATTGATAATTTAAAATCTTTGTGGGATGGGATTAGAGGAGTGTATGATGCACACATAGGAGAATAATTTACACTTAGAGGTGTATTAATGTGGACAATTAATGATTTATTGAACATGGGGGTCAAAATTGATTTGCAATCTAAGTATAGAGAAAGACGTACTCGCTTGCCTCCAAGGCCTTGAAATTTGTCAAGAGCAGAGAGAGAGCAGTTTGCAATTCTTTCTATGGTATGAAGGTCCCTAAAGGTTATTCTTCAAATATAAAAAATCTTGTATCTTTACAAGATTCAAGACTTTTTGGCCTTCAATATCATGATTGTCATACCTTGATGCAACAATTGCTCCCTATGGCAATTCGTTTTGTTTTGGAGAAGCCTCCTGACAGAACTCGACCCGAATTCTCCCTCAGAACTCATGTCCAATCCTGTTACATATTCCTACACCCTAACAATGCTGGACCCACTACTATCTTTGCACCTCACACCTGTACTTTAAGAAAAATGGGTCGAGACTTTTACCGAAATTTTGGTAGTCTCCACTGTAAATGAACTTTTCCCAAATTAACACCTACAAACAACGACAATCTAATAATCCCAACTGGCAGCACACACGAGATAAGGCACACACAAATTTCACATGGCCTCTGGCCTCAAATTCAGTCCTAAGTGGGAAATATCATAGCAACTACTGGAGTTAAATTGACAAAATTAGTTTCCAAATAAACAAAGAAAACGGGAAATGAAATTTCCTACTAGGTAGAACTACAACGATTTAACCGACGCTGGAGGGAGGGGATCCACTGTTCCTATTTTTCATGTACCTTCGTGTCCCTTGTATAATTTGTTGACACGTGTCCACCCACTTAACCCCAATAATAACACTGTTAACTTTCAATAAAATTAAAATTAAAAGAAATTAAATCCTAAAAAAAAGAAAACACGGCAATCACAAAGTTCCCCACCCAAGTACCCAACCTCGACAGCCCCAAACCTCGCTGGTTCCAATCCCCTCAACTAAGCCACACAAAACCTCCACCATGTTGCCCACTTCTCTTCCACTACCACCTCCTCATCTTCTTCCCGATCTCTCCTCAAATTTGGGTTTCGTAATTGGAAGGGTTTCAATTTTGATGGTCTTTAAATTGGGTTTCTGGGATTCATGCACTCAAAAATAAAGGCTTGAATCGGTGATCTGATAATTTTATTGAATGAATTGAAGGGTCTTGAGGTAGTTTGCATTGTGAGGGAATTTCAAGGACAGGAAGAGGTGGGTGCTGCTGCGGAGGGAGGAGGTCATGGAAGGGAAGAAGGATAAATTGGGTTTCCTGGGATTGTGGAGGGTATATGGTTTTCCCTCGTGATCTTTCAATTGGGTTTCTGCATTCAATTGTATACTGGTTTTTCAATTGGGTTTATGGGATTCATAAATTGGGTTTCTCAATTGAGAGTACTGATATATGATGATTTTGTTGGTGAGGGAGGAGGTCAGGGAAGGGGAAGAAGGGGAAGGGGCATGAAGGTCACGACGGGTGGTTGCTGCTACTATGGTGTTGGTTTTTTCTTTTTAAATTTTATTAAGTTAACGGTGTTAATTCAATGTTAAGTGGGTGGACATGTGTCAAACAATTAGATAGGGGACACAAGGGTACATGTAATTTGGGGACAGCAGATCCGCTCCCACGCTGGAGTAGCTTACGTGGTCGTCCGAACTCTGAGCTATCTACTTCCTGCGGCGCAAAACAGTAAAATCGTGAGTGGACAAAAACAAAGTTTTTCTTGAAAGTAATTATACAAAACATACTAACCCCTATGTTTTCGCAAACCTTTGAAAACTTACTAAAACACCGGAAATTACGTACAGGAAAAAATTCAATAAATACACATGTAGGTAAAACAATCTCGGAAATAACTGGAAAGAAAAGTTTCAACTAATACAATCTGGTATTTCAAACAACATTTAAATCCAAAATATCGAGTAATTCAAAAATATAATTCAACAAAAATCAAGTTTCAAACCATTCTTTGAATTCAATCCAATTCATACAAAAACTCTCTACCCAAGTATTCCTATGGGGAAAACTGGCTAACCCTGTGTAGTACATCGGCAAGGTGGCAGGGGAAAATCCTAGCCAGAACACCCACATAAGCAGGTACAGGCAAACCACTGGCCGGACACCTACGTAGTCAACACAAGTACATGCGATATACTCTGGCTGAACACCTACAAAGTAGTCTCTATGTAGGTATAGGCAATCCTAGTCATGTGCACAAACTTTACCGAAGGCAATCGATATATTCCGAAGGCAACTGGAGATGGGTACTTAGGGTGGGTTTGAAATCCACTTCTCAACACTTAAACATAAAAACTCATTTTTTTCACAAATCCCGTTTTCCCAAATCCTTTATCGGTTTTCTCAAACAATACGTGTTGCGTAGATTCAGCTGCACCAAAATGGGTTCAACTGCATCCTCAACTTGTGATACTCGCAAGTGCACGAACCGTTGGTAGTTTAGCATATGTAAGTGCGAGGTCGATTCCACAGGGATTGGTGATTGAATGATCCAATTCAGTTTTCCTACACAAAACAAAAATGAAAACAAAAGAACATAAAACAAGGATTTTGTACAACACTTGAGAACATGGAGAGTTTTTGGAGAGAAAGAGAGAGGTGTTTGAGAGCTTGAGAATTTGGAGGAAGGTGTTTGGGAAGCTTGAGGATTTCGTGAACTTGGAGAATTTGAGAACTTAGGGAAGGGAGAGAAAGGTGTTTGTGAAGTGTTTGAGACATGGAGACGTTTGGAAGAGAAGGGAAATGAGTTTGGGAAATTTGGAGAAGGGAGGAGAAAGTGTTTGAGTAGTTTAGAGAATTTGATGAAGGAATGGGAGAAGTGTTTGGGAACTTTGAGAATCTTGGAAGAGATGGGAATTGTATTTGGGAAATGTTTTAGAGCATGGAGAACTTTGAAAGAGAATAGAGAAATGTTTGGAGATTTAATAAAAAAAAAAAAATTAGTAGAAGGATCTTATTACAACAATTGAGAACTACAAAAAGGAAACTAAGAGAATTTGAGGGAGAGAAGGGAAGAGAGCTCTAGAGAAGTGCTTGAGAGCTCCCCCCCTTGGGGTGTGTTTACAAGCTTAGAGAACTTCCCTATTTATAGGCCTAGGGGAAGTGAAAATCTGAATTCAATATGGCTAATGCATACAACACTTGTTTTATAAAATCTGAAATGGTTGATGCACTTGTATTAGAAAATCTAAATTGGGTGATGCACTTGTATTAGAAAATCTTGAATTGGTTGATGCACTTCCCCAATAAATCCCACCAGCAGCCCTAGCTCATCTTCATGTCACCATGACCAAGCTTCCAACCAGAAATGATAGCTCATGCCTAGCTCACCATGACCAAGCATCCAACCAGCACATGCTGAGTTCAGCATGACCAGCAACTTCAAGGGCTTACAACTTGGGCTTCTCTTAATCAAATTAGGACTTTAAGCACTCGAAATTGAAGTTCAGAATGTCTTCTTTCCAGCCATATGTTATTTGGGCCAATCCAAGGTCGGAGGAAGAAGTTAAGGCCGAAACATATTACTAACTCATCTTCCGCGCTGATAAGATCCATCCTGAGCATGGTTCTGTGTTTGCTAGGTAACAGACTCCATATTTATCAAATGAGGCTGAATTTTGAATATGCTATAGTATACACCCATTGGAACAACTTTCATGAAGAATGATGCCTCATTCGAGCTGTGTAGGTTGCTGAAACAAAGCTTGCAATATGACCTACGGAACTGGACTGGCAGGGGGCTGTAGCCATAATGAATTTGTCTTTAAGCTCTTCATCAATTCATCCAAATTAGGCCTTAACATGCTTGAATTGCATCATTTCCTATCCAAAGCCATCATTATTACCTAAAACTCAATGAACTGAAAGATAAACATAAAAAGGATTAAAAGCACAAGTTTAACTCAAAAACATAACCAAATCATAAGCTAGAAGGGTATAAAATGATATACAATTATGAACCGATCAATACGCCAATCTTTCAAAACCAAACTAATTCCCAAGTATGCATCACGCTTAATTAAATAAACAAAATCCCCTTTTTAAACTGTTAATAAATTCCAAATTTCACTATCTTGATTCAAACCATTTATTATTCTTTCCAAATCGTTCTCAAACTAAATTCAAAACATTAAACCACAATTAAATCATTTCTAAACATTTAATATCAACCTCAAATACTAAACCACAATTAAACCATATATAAATCATTTTCAACCCAAAGTGAAAGCTCAGAAAGTAAATGCCATAAATAATTCATTCATAAAACATTTCATAACACCATCATAGTAGGAAAAATCATTTATAAAACAAATGTTCACTCACTCATGGTCCAAAGCACAATTAACTCTCCTCAGTTTCGTTTAGAACGATTCTTTGCTCCAAAAAACATATTGAGAGAATACTAAGATTAACTTGGTAATCGAACCCAACTCCGAATTTTAAAGATCAAACTCTAGTTCCCGGGACTTAAAAGTGTAAGCACGTCTTTTAAGAAAAGTCTTAGGGCCATTTTAGTGTTTTACAAAGGATAAGATGGTCTCGAAAGACCCTGAGTCAACTATACGGTCAAACCTCCCATATTGGTGAACTGGGCCCGCAGGGCCCACGACCTCCAAAGTTTCCTAAACATGTTATGTGAGTTTAGTCTCGATTTGAGCGGTTCGGATCGCTCTCGATCGCACGATCGGATGGTAACCGGTTTACTTAACCCTAAACTCGATGATTCAGAATATTCGGAACTTTGATTCTCGATCCGCGAATTCCTACACAATCCTAGAGGAACAGAGAACAACATAATTGAAATCAGGACCGATTCGAAAGGTTTGAACCTATCGAACCCGAATATCGCATAATAGGCGAAATATCCGTTCAATAGTCAAACGACAACCAATTTCAAATCCAAGCACACCGTCATGCTCAGAATGAAAAGGGGAGTGTTTTATAACACAATAGGCTACCACACAGTGGCCCACGCACAGCCACACGCACTGGCAGGAAGTGGGTGTCTTGAGAAATTTCCGGCGACAGAAATTTCTCAAAACACCGAACAATATCTAGTCCAAAATGTTCATTACACCTAGGGGATCAACTTTTACAGCTAAGCCAACCCCCAATTTGACCGGGAAGTGGCCGGAAAATCAATCCAAAAAGGGGAAATTTCTAGGTTTTGGATTGAGTTTCAAAACTTAAAAATCGATTATAATAACCTATAGCAACAGCAAGAACACGAGTAGAGGATGCGATTTCATTCCTGGTTAGAAGAAAATCGTCGCTAGAATCCCTGGAATCGATGCCGGAAGACTAACGAAACTGCCAATCGACACAGTTGCCGGTCCTTGCGTTTTCCGACCTGGAAATTGGGTGGGCTGGGTAGAGGAGCTTGACGTTGTTCTAATGGGACCAGTGCCGTGGCATGAGGTGGCTGGACAGCAGTGAATTGACGACGAGAAGTTATGATGCCGTCAGGAGGAGAGAGAGAGAAAGGGAGAGAGGGAAAATGACTCTCGCGCGTGTGGGCCTGGGTTTTACTGTTTTAAAATAATTTTTCAAATGACCAAAGTATCTTTTTTCGTTTCTAGACCTCGGAATTGAGGGTGCCGCCAGTCTATGGACTTGTTTCGACAAGCCCGATGCAATAGTGCGACTCAATTCTCCAAAATCCCTTTGGATTAAGAGTGACTAACGTGACCCTACTCCTAAGGGCAAAAATTGGGATTTCACAAATCAATTAAATAATAATTAATTTGGGTCGGGATGTTACACCTGCAAGGTATGGAATAACTCAATTGTGCTTCTTCTTCAATGCTATTAGATGTTTCCAAGCTAGATAAGTTGGAAGAAGATGTAGTAGTTACTTTGTGTTTGCTTGATAAATACTTTCCCCCTTCATTCTTTGATATCAAGGTTCATCTAGTAGTACATCTTGTCAGAGAAGTTCGTCTATGTGGGCCCATTTACTTTAGATGGTTGTATCTATTCGAAAGATATATGAAAGTGCTAAAAGGGTATGTTCAAAACCTTACTCATCCCCAAAGGTTGCATTTCTGAGTGGTATATAGCTGAAGAAGTTGTAGAGTTTTGCACCGAGCATTTATCTGATGTTAGTACAGTTGGAGTGCCATCAAGCCAGAAGATAGGACTTTCAAAGCCATTATCAAGTTGCACGATGAGTGTAGTTGATCGGGACCTGTTGAACAAGGCACATCTATATGTCTTGGAGAATACGGAGGAAGTCCTACCTTATATTGAGTGTGAGTTTTATTCTTTAAGTAGCCATTTTAAATTATTCCTTATGTTTATCTTATATACAAGGAATCTTAATGCTTGATTTTTTCATGTCATGTAGGGAACATATGATCCACATCAAGACCACTTATCCAAAATTTAAAAAGAGAACAAAGTGGCTGCAAGATAAGCACAATAGCACTTTCATTCAATGGCTACGCTTTAAGTTATATATTATTGAATAACATATTGGACTTTTAATTTTCTTCTTTCTATGTTATATTGAATTAAGATATGATTAATTTGCAAGTTCAAAATGAACTTAATGGGGAAAACAATCATGAAATATCAGAAAATTTGAGGTGGCTAGCAGCTGGTCCAAGCATGGCAGTGCCATTATATAAGAGCTATCTTATTAATGGTGTTAAATTTAACACAAAGGCACAAGTTGATGTGCGAACTATCCAAAATAGTGGAGTTTATTTACTTGCACATACTATGCAACTTGCTAGTGCCAAGGATAAAAACACGGTTGTCTCCAATATGAGTTTTTATGGTGTCATTCAAGAAATTTGGGGCCTTGACTACCAAAAGTTTAGAATTCCGATCTTCAGGTGTGATTGGATAGATAATACTTCGAGCCTTGTAGTCGACGAACTTGGATTTACCCTTGTAGATGTAGAAAAATTGGACATATGAATGACCCATTTGTTATGGCTTCTCAAGTCAAATAAGTATTTTTTGTTGACAACTCAATGCATCATGGTTGGTCGGTAGTGTTATCAATGCCTGATAGAGAATATAATGATGTTATTGTGATGATGTGCTAGGGGATATTAGAATTGAGTGTGAGCCATTTACTAGAGGGATACCCAATGTTGACACATTTGATGACCTAGTGGGTGAGTTTGGGAGTGAAAATATTAGAGATGGGTGTGAAGATATATGGATTGATTGATTGTTGTAATTTATGACATTAGTTATGCAGTTAATTGTATGACATTAATTTTAAATTGCAATGTTTGACATTATTTTTATCACTTTTTCATTATGCAGGCTTTGGACATGACAAATCCAGCATTAGAAATACTGGGTTCAAGATGTAAAATACGACGGTCCAGTTAACAAATTGAAAAAACAAATGTCTAAATCATACCCAACATCGTATTTTAACAAACGATGTGGAATGAACAATGCAAAAGACCATACATAAATAAAAACCGCCATTTGAAATAGAAAACATGTCAGTTAATTAGAATTGATATTACCATCAGCGACAGCCATGTTAAGCCGTTACTTTTATAAATTCATGTCGGAGATGTTCAAAGAAGCAACATTTCAAATGCAATAACACTACAGTAAAGTGTTCCAACCGACAAATTTTAAGAGAACGCTACGACTTCCCATAAATACATACCGTCGTCTAAAGGATTAACAAAAGGTCACTTAGTTATATTATTTGTCGTGAATGACAACTACTCATGTCTCAGAGAATACACACGTCAAAGATGGTGTTAAAAGCGCCGTGTACAAGAGCAACCACGTCCATATTTATATACTTCCTACGTGGTAAGTTCAATCACAACGACAGGTTGTTGAAGACTACGGCCATAGTGGATAGATTAACCACGGTGGTTAGTTTTCAATAACCATCGTTCAAACTTTTATCCACGACACTTACTTCCACTAGCTGCCATGACAACGTTTTTTTGAACGACCGTGTCATTATGTTTGGGTTGTGGTTATTGAATGTTACGACGATGAATGAAAAAATTGTGACATGTTAACAACTTCATACGTCACGGATTTCGAAAAAGCGTCGTCTAAGCTTATCCAAGTCGTCATTTTTTATGTTTTTTATATTAATTAGACGTTGGTTAACACAACATCGTCGCCGTATATTGGTAATCACTACGTTCTTTTCACATATAAGGACGTTAATACAGCTTTTGAACGTCGATTGTGAACATATGCGTCGTGGACTATTGTTAACAAGGCAGTCTATTCCTGGAGACCAACATGGAAGATATTATAAGCGACGATCAATTAACACTTTGTGTCGTGGTTAGACGTCTCTTCTTTTTTGGAAGCGTCGTTTAAGGTTGTCAAAGTTTTCCTTTTTTGCATTTTTTTAGCAATTAGACGTCTGTTTTTGTTTTTAGTTGATGTAGCATGTCTTAACAACGTCGATGTCGGCGTTATAAATGACTGTATGTTTTCACTTTGGGTCGTGGTTAATCTTTGTTACGTCGGTACTTATGGAGTTCTTGACATGTGTAATCTTCTTTAGACGTCTCTATGTTTCTAAAAGTGTCGTTTAAAGTTGTCAAAGTTTTCCTTTCTTGCTATTTTTATAGTAATTTGACGTCAGCTTGTTTTTAGAGATGATGTTGTATGTCATATTGACGTCAGTTATTTACCGTTGTTGTTTTATGTATCAAAAGATGGCGGTCGATTTACGACGGTTTAAAAACCATCTAGATGATGAAGGATTCCCGTCATCTATTTTCGATTTTTGTAGTAATGTAAGGTTATTGAGTGCATATCACTATAAAATATGTATATCCCAACTAGGTTGACACCTACATACTTATCAATCACTTGCACTTTACAACCTTAAGGTACAAAAAAAAAAAGTTATTGCAAGTGATCTTCAATCTCCAATTATCAATGACTCCTTTTCAATTTTGCTATCAAACATAAAATCCGGTCTTCTTAATCTTATATTCTTCAATTCTTCATTGCGTTCCTCCTCCGTTGCTTTATCTAGCATTCTTGATTCCGCTAATTTCCAATCTTTCAAGCTGTTGATGCTCTTTTTGGGAGAGGGTCAACTTAGAGAGAAAAAGGACTTGGGTCTTCAGCAGGGAAGATGGCCGGGACCTTTAATAGCTGGGTACCCTGCAGAAGTCAAAGTGGAAGAAACAGTCGTCAAGCTTCGGACACCGGTGTGGTGCCGGCCGAAGGCTCTCCGATGCCTAAGTCAGCTATGAGTGGTAATTTTGGCAGAGTAACAGGAAGAGTAAGAAATCAGTCCCCTTTTACCATGGGACTATTCCCTATTTATAGATAAGTGAAAGTGGGAAGTTTGTGTAGATTTCCGATGTGGGATTTGCACAAGTCGCTGTGGTGGTGACACGTGTCGTGGAGATTATGTTTGGCAATTGGGAGCTTCAGCAGTTCGGATGCTTCGGCAGGTGTCTGGCACACAGGAAGGGTCTTCCTTCGGCAGGGAGGAGGCATGTCTGCCTTGGTGTTAGGCCTTTTGAGGCTGGACATGCTCGGTTGATTATGGTGTAAACAGGAGTCCCCCAAGTTCGCGGTCAAGAAGTAGCTTCTGGGTTGGGAACTTGTAAGATTTTGTGTAATTATGACCGAGCATTCCAGGTTATGTGAGAGCCGTAGGGCATTCCCTAGTCCCCCAAGTTGGCAAGCTAGAAGTTGCTTCAAGCTTTGAAGAGTATGGCCTAGGTGCTAGGCTAGGCAAATGTCGTGCCTTTTGGATTATGCAAAAAAAAAAAAAAAAAATTTGTTTTTTTTTTTGTGGCTAGGTCAGCCAAAAAGGAGGAAAGTCACTCCTTCACCTTCTGCATGCTTCTGCCGTTCGGCAACGAAGCTAGGCTCCAGAGTTTTTTTTTTTTTTTTTTTTTTTTTTTTTTGGTGTAGAGGGGCTAGGTCAGCAAGTGACCTAGGTCATTTTGAACTATTTTAGGGACTGGGCCTAAGAATGCTTTGTTAAGGGGTCAAAGCCTAAGTCCCTCTTGTCGATCTTAGCCTCCTTGCCGAACGGCAAGGGGCGTGGAGAGGAAAAATAAAGGCCCACATTTGCATCGAAATGGAGAAGACAACACGTGTTGGGGCTGGACCCAAGTTGGGGATGTGAGCTGGGCCCCCGGTAGGAGCTGGGCTTCGGCAAGGAAGTGGATAACATCAGTTGCTATGGTTTGGGGTTTTAGAGGGGTGTGAGTCTAGCGCCGTCTATTTAGCTAGGACTAGGATTTGGCTTCAGCAAGGGTGAAGGTGTAAAGTGAGGGAGCTAGGTTCTTGTGCTAGAGCATTTGGTTTGTGGGAGACCTTGGCGTCGGGTCTGGGAGCTAGGCCTTCAGCAAGCTTGGTAAGGTCGGAGGCTAGGTGCCGCAAGATCTGTTCGGACCTGACTGGGTACTTGAGTCCCTGTTGTTTCGGCAAGCCTGGTGGGGGTTTCTTGGGTGGCTTGAGTATGGAGGTGGTGGTCTCTCAATGCTCTTGGGTGGCTTGAGCAAATGGGTGTGCCATTTGGTGTTTTGTCTTTTCATCCCATATGTTTGTTGAAGCTCCTGGAGGTGGAACGTGGCAATTGGCTTCCAGACAAATGGAGGCTGGTCCTTTTTTTTTTTTTTTTTTTTGGTGCAGAATGATGTCCTGGCTTGCGGCAGTTGCCCGGAATGATTTCATATATATATATATATTGTCATGACCACCGACTTCGAGGTGGTGTATGTGTAAAGTAATGTTGGAGGGTCTGATGTGAGTGTCTGCCTGCGTAGGAGCTGGCGTGAGTGCCTCTCGGCTTGTGGAGCTTTGGCACAAGGGTGATGCACTTGGTGCCATATCAGACGTTTTTGTGGCTTCAACAGATAATGGAACAAGTCCCTTGAATTTGAGAGAAAAGGACTGCCGAACAGCAGCTGTGGGGTCCTTAGCATATTCCTTGCCGTGTGCTGTAGTGCATGGTGATGCATGTAAAGCCCTTCAAGGCTTGGGCAACGTTGCCTAACGTCATCTACCACCTCTTGGGAGTTTCGTGGGCTTCCCTTGGATTGAAATATGAGCTTGCCTCCTTGTACATGCAAGCCATGTAAGCCATGCATTTGGAATATTTGGCCACCCATAGATTGAGACTTTCAACGTGATTGAAAGGTGGTTCCTTAGGCTGATGGCTTCCTCTTTTGGCCATGCAAGCCATGCAAGGCCCTTTTTTTTTTTTTTTTTTTTTTTTTTTGGTGGCTAGGTCAGCCAAAAAAGAGGAAAGTCCATCCTTCACCTTCTGCATGCTACCTGCCGTTCGGCAAGAGAGCTAGGTCCAAAGCTTTTTTTTTTTTTTTTTTTTTTTGGTGGCTAGGTCAGCCAAAAAAGAGGAAAGTCCCTCCTTCACCTTCTGCATGCTGCCTGCCGTTCGGCAAGAGAGCTAAGTCCAAAGTTTTTTTTTTTTTTTTTTTTTTTTTTTTTTTTTGGTGGCTAGGTCAGCCAAAAAAGAGTAAAGTCCTTCCTTCACCTTCTGCATGCTACCTGCCGTTCGGCAAGAGAGCTAGGTCCAAAGTTTTTTTTTTTTTTTTTTTTTTGGTGGCTAGGTCAGCCAAAAAAGAGGAAAGTCCTTCCTTCACCTTCTGCATGCTACCTGCCGTTCGGCAAGAGAGCTAGGTCCAAAGTTTTTTTTTTTTTTTTTTTTTTTTTGGTGGCTAGGTCAGCCAAAAAAGAGGAAAGTCCCTCATTCACCTTCTGCATGCTACCTGCCGTTCGGCAAGAGAGCTAGGTCCAAAGGTTTTTTTTTTTTTTTTTTTTTGGTGTGATGACGTCAGCACCTTGACCCTCCTTTTTCTTTCTGCATGCTCCTTGCCGTTCGGCAAGGAGGCTAGGCCTTTTTTTTTTTTTTTTTTTTTTTTTTTTGTGATGACGTCAGCACCTTGACCCTCATTTTTCTTTCTGCATGCTCGGCAAGGAGGCTAGGCCCAAATTTTTTTTTTTTTTTTTTTTTTTTTTTTTAGGTGCTAGGGCAGCAAGTGGCCTAGGTTATTTTGAAATTTGAATGGTCCTTGCCGATCGGCAAGTGACCATTCGGGATTTTTGGGGTGTCCTCGAGTTATGGTAAAAGGCTGGGCAGCAAGTTGGCTAAGGTGTAGAGCTCGGGGCTGGGCTCTAGTTGGGCTTGAGTTTGCGGTTAGGGCTAAAACTGAGAGAGGGGTCTAGGCTCTTGAAAAGGGGGCTAGGTTTTGGGATTGTAAATGACCCCTCATAACTCTTGCCGCTGAGTGGTTTTGTTGAGCTGTGCGCGAGTGGTCTGGGTCTTTTAAAGCTTCGGCAAGTGAGCAAGGAGGCTGCGGCGCTAGCACATAAAGGTCTAGGTCTTGGCCTTTGTTGCGTGACCTGGTGCTGGTTCGGCAGGTTCTGAAATATCGCTGGAGCTCGTTTCGAGCCGTCGAGACCTTCAGCGCTTGGGCTTGTTTCGGCAAGAAGTGAAGACTTGGAGCTGAGCCTTCTAGAACTAAACCTTCGGCAAGGGTTCCGTGAATGACCTGTGAGCTTGGTCACGGCTTTGGCTAAGTTAGGAATTGGAGCTGGAGTTTGGAATAGGGATCTTCCACCTACGTGAGCTGGGTCGTCCAACACGAGTTTGCATAGCGAGGTCCCGTTTTGGTGCCTCCGTTTTGGAGCTAAGGCTGGGATATATTTTTGAAGCTTCGCGGAGTCGGGCTATTGATGATTTGGCAAGGTTTTGGGCTCTGCCTTGATCAAATATTGGATGCTGTTTGTAATTCATCATTAATTGTTGATGATGGTTTTGATGTTCATGAGGTCTTGGTGGAGGATTGGGGCTGAGGAGCTTTGAGGGGCATTTCCGATTCTTGGGCAAGCTTGACTCGGAGTTGGAGCTACTTGTTCGGGTGCCTTGAGCAATTTCTGAGGTGAGTTGACCTGAGTGCATGGGCTGGGCCTTGTTTTCTTATTTTTGCAAGGCTGGGCTCGTGGGTTGGAGCAAGGGTCCTTGGTCTTGAGTGCAAGGTGTGGCATTGGCTGAGCTTTCTTGGAGTTAGGCTTTGAGAAGTTGGTGAGTCCTCCCTTTGATCCATTTTGTACTATTGGCAGGTTCTGAGCTAGACCATCTTGAAATTTTCGGCAAGAAGTTTGGCCTTGAGACTGTGAGCTGGGCCTTTGGAGCTTGGCGTTGAGTCAAGCCTTGGGGCTGTGACACGGTTCAGAGTTGGGTTCTCCGTTGAGGTGTGTAATGTTTACGAGCCTTCCATTTGTTTCTGCATGCTCCTTGCCGTTCGGCAAGGAGGACTTGGTTTGGGGATGGGAGCCGGGGCTGGTGTTTGTTTTTTTTTTTTTTTTTTTTTGGTTTTGGGTTCAAGTCTTGCTTAAGCCAAAATAGGTGTTGAGCTGGAAATTGAAATTCCGGTCCTAACCAGTGGTTCTTGTTGTCTGGCAGATTATATGCAATAGAAGATTGGAGGCTTGGGCTCCTTGAATAGAGCAAGGCACGGGACTTGGGGCTAGGTAGCTAGGCTGCTGAGGTGGTGCCTTTTGAATTTCATCATATATATATATATATATATATATTTTATTTTATTTATTTATTTATTTATTTTTGAAATCTGAAAATTGAATTTCAAATTGTTGAGGTACAAGGTATTTGGGAGGGAAGGTGAGAGGGTGCTAGGGTTTCTTGTGTACCCTTAGGAATTTATAAATAGGAGCTTGGAGTGACGAAGGCATCACATACTTGGGTCTTGGAGAAAAGTTTCTAGAAAGTGAGGGGGAGGAAAAGAAGTTTCCATCGAGATACCTGGTGGTGGAGCGGTGGTCAGGATTTCCGCGAGCTCTCCGTGGTGGTGCAAACAAGGTTAGGCCTCATTTCCCTTGAATTTTTGAATTGAAATTCCTTTTTTGGCATGAACAAGTTGAAGATTAGGAAGAACACCTTGAGTACGAGTATGAGTTTGATGAACTTGATGAACACCTTGAATATATGATATGAACTTGTTGAATGTATGTTTCAATCCTTCTTGTATGTGCATTAGTTCCTTCCTGTTGTTTTGTTTGCAAATTGTAGATGTCTGAAAGTTCTGGTAGAGAAAGCCATGACCCCCCTGCCTTTGGTGGGGGAGATACCGAAAGTGAGAGTTCCCAGTTCAGAGCCAAGCCTTTATGTTTGTTCAGAACGTGAGAGTTCGGAAACAGAGGGTGTTGTAGAAGGCGTGGTTGAGGGTAGGATGGTAATATATGAGGGGGATAGGGCTGACCCATCCATTAGCTCTGGGTTGGCTTCATATAATAGGATGCAGAGGAATTACACGGAGTTAGAGGCCGTATTTGATCGGGCTTTGGCCGGACATAATACAACAGAGGTGGGCTCGGGTACCAGGCATCCCCATCTGGGTCCGTAGGCGTAGTCGTGGCTCCAGCTTCGGAGGGTGTGGATATACGGGTTGGTGTTCCATTGGCGAGGCGGAATTCTCTTTCAGAAGTAAAGCTGGCCGAGCTTCGGGCAGATTATTGTATTCCTCCTTATGTGGGCTTGAGATTACCTAGTGCAGCTGATGTGGTTAGATATCCTCCAGAGGGCTCCTGTGTTGATATTTACAGATATGTACCAGCATGGCTTCAGACTACCGTTTCATCCATGGGTGCAGATGATGTTGGCTAGGCTGGGGTATGCGCCGGGGCAATATAATCCCAACTTTTGGCTTCTTCTTCATGGAATTTACATTGCTTGGTGGTTGGTTGGGCTGGATGAGCCAACCTTTGAACAGTTCATGTACCTGGACTCGGTTTCCAAGCAACAGGGAAGTTTTGGCTGGGTACAAGCCAATTGCCGGAAGGCAAAAGAGAGGGGTTACTTTATCAGTCTTATGCCTACTACTCAGAAGTCTTGGAGAAACAGGTGGTGCCTAGCTTATGGGGACTGGGAGTGTCCACCCGGAAGGCCGTTGCGAAACACGTTAATACCCATTTCCAGTTTATAGGTCCTTAGCCCCCATCCTTTAAGACTAAGTGTTTTTTTTTTTTTTTTGCGTTTTACCCTTGATTCTCCGTTCCTGCTTGTGCAAGTGTAGATGGCTGAGTAGTATGTAACCTTTGATGCAGGTTCGGTGAAGTGGGGGTCAATCTCCAGGGAGCAAGAGGACGAAGTTGAGAAGGTGAGGTCACTGTTGTCGGAGACCGAGCGTGAGTGCCGGAACCTAGTCACCCAGAAGAATCTATTTGAGTCCGGACTTCTTCGAGGAAGTAGGTGCCTAAGTCACCCTTGTTGTTTGTCTTCTGATTCCCTTTTGTAACTTAGCTTTTGTTGTGCAGTGGCAGGTGTCATAAAGGGAAGCACGAAGGTTGTGGTGGATATTGATGAGGCCGAGATGCAGAAGCGGCTGAGGGAGTCTCGGGCTAAGAAGGTTGAGAAGGGGGGAGCCAGGAGGCGGCCGGGAAGCGACCCAGGGGTGACGACGAGGAGCTGGTTGCCAACGTGCTTGGGAAGAGGAAAGCACTAGAGGAAGCGCACCAGAGTGTGATGGGGGCAGGGCCTAGGCTTCCTCCATTTGAGGCCCCGCCGAAGCTACCCTTCGGTATTGATGATGTGTTTGCTGAAGGGGTGGAGAAGGTGGACTTTTCCAAGATGCGTCGGCAGAAGAAAGAGGCGAGCCTAGCCATGCATCTCCAGGAGATACCTCTGGTGAATGTCTTCCTGGAGGGCGTGAAGAGTGAACCTGAGGCTTTGGCCAAGACGCCAGCTTCCAACTTTGGGGATCGGGCCCAGAAGACGACTTCTCACGTCTGCTTACGTGAGTGGTCCTGTTTATGAATTTGTGCTTATCTTTCTAGTTTGTTCTGACTAATGATGCTTTGTGTTGTAGGCCTTTGGCGAGATGTATGTCAACATGGCTAAGGCAGATAAGGAGATTCAGAGGCTGAAAAAGCGTGATGAGCTGGCCAAGAGCAAGATGGCGGAGGCACAGGAGGCTATACGAGAGAGGAACACCCTGCTGTTGTAGAAGGCGGAGTTGGCCAAAGAGGTGGAAGAGCTGAAGCGGTCGAAGGCAGAAGAGGTGGCTGCTGCCCGGCCGAAGCGGCCGAGGAGTTTTGGTCATCCGAGGAGCTGAGGAGCTACATCATGGACCGGTTGGTGGATGAGCAGCTTCGCTGGAGAAACGATTGGCGAGGTTCAACCCTTCGATTGAGATCAAATTTGATACCAGTGGCCAGTCTCCAACACCTAGTCCCACTACTGACGACACTGCCTCCGTGCCGGAGTCAGGGCCAGTCCCCTGCGGATGCCGCTTCTGCCTAGACTTGAAGGCGTTGTCTTCCTTATGTTTGTATTTGCTATGTATGAACAATTTACCTTGCTTGGGGCACGTGTATGTTGATTTTCTATGATATTAGACTTGTTATCTTTTGATATCGGTTGTACTTAGCAAAAATGGTAATCATGTGATTGGTAAGAATTAGCCAAGGTTAGGCATTTCATTAGATAAGTGCCGGAAGGCAAAAAGTACAAAAGATGGTCGAGTCATGGCTCCAAACCAAAGTCTAAGAAAACACATTGTCCTAGGGTCTAGGTGTGCTTACTTATAGTAGTACTTGAGGTGATCGGCGTTCCAAGGATGAGGCAAAGTCTTTCCCTTGGGATCACGAAGTTGATAAGTGCCGGGGCGGCAGATTTTGGTAATCTCATAGGGGCCTTCCCATGTTGGGCCTAAGGTACCCTCAGGAGAATCTTTGGTGGCCAAAGAAACCTTGCGCATGACCCAGTCCCCTATTTTGAAGGCACGGGGTTTGACTCGGAGTCATAGTACTTGGCGACACGCTGTTTGTACGCAACGTTGCGCATGTTGGATTGGTCACGAAGCTCGTCAATGAGGTCGAGGTTCAGTGCTAACTGCTCGTCATTGGCCTCGGCATCATAAGTGGAGGTTCGGTATGTGGGCTGGCCAATTTCTCCTGGGGCCACGGCTTCGGTGCCAAATGAAAGAGAGAACGGTGTTTCTCCAGCTGGAGGTACGGAAGGTGGTGCGGTAGGACCAGAGGACCTCTGGGAGTAGTTCTGGCCAACAACTCTTTGCTTTGTCAAGCTTGGTCTTCAGGGTTTTCTTGATTATTTTGTTCACAGCCTCGACCTGGCCATTGGACTGAGGATGGGCTGGGAGGCGAAGCAAAGACGTATCTTAAGGTTGGAACAAAATTGCTTGAACTTTGCATTGTCAAATTGCCGGCCATTGTCCGTGACGATGGTTTGGGGGATGCCGAAGCGACATACAATATTTTGCCAAACGAAAGTTTCGATACGGGCTGCCGTGATGGTAGCCAAGGCCTCGGCTTCAGCCCACTTGGTAAAGTAGTCTACGGCAACAACTGCGTACTGACCTGGCCCTTGCCCTCGGGCATTGGTCCAATGAGGTCAAGTTCCCCATTGGGCAAATGGCCAAGGACTGACCATGGGGGTTAATGGCTCGGCTGGAGCTGTGGTATGTTGGCAAATCGCTGGCATTTGTCGCACTTCTGGGTGAAGGCCTGGGCATCAGTGTGAACTGAAGGCCAGAAGTATCCTTGCCGAATGGTCTTGTGTGCTAGTGAACGAGCGCCTGAATGATTACCGCAGATGCCTTCGTGGATTTCCCGAAGGACGTAGTTGCCTTCCTCTCGGAGTAAGACATCGAAGGTAGGGAAGGCTGAAACCGCGCTTATATAGAGAGCCATTGATGATCAGGTATCTGCGGAGCGATGAGTCAAACACGACGTGCTTCAGCAGGATCAGCAGGTAGTGTCTGTTTTTGCAAGAATTGAAGGATGGGGTCCATCCAAGTAGGGCTGTGATCAATGGTACAGATGAGTGGGGTTTGTGTGCTAGGGCGATCCAGGAACTCGATGTGAATGTTTCGGTCGCTGCCCCTGGTCCAAGGCCGAAGCTAGCCTAGCCAAAGCATCAGCATGGCATTTCTCCGACCGTGGTACCCTGACTGATGAGATACGCATCAAAAGTAGTCAACATGTGGCGACTATGTTGAAGGTATGCAGTCATAGAGATATCTTTGGCAGTGAAGTCCTGGTTGACTTGATGAACCACGAGCTTGGAGTCACTGAATACCTGGATCTGCTTAGCCCCCATCTCCTTGGCTAGTCGAAGGCCGGCTAGGAGTGCTTCATACTCGGCCGCATTGTTGGAGGCATGGAATTGAAAACGGAGAGCGTACTCAAGTACGACCTTATCTGGGGAGATAAGAACAAGGCCAGCCCCACAACCCTGGGCATTGGAGGAGCCATCCACATACAATGTCCACAAGGGCTGGGCAAGGTTGAGGGTGCCATTGCTGGTGATGTGAGCCAGGTTTGATGGAGGAGTGGGGTCAGCAGGGTATGACCTGGGGGTGGCCACCGCCTGGGGTTCTGTGAATTCAGAGATGAAGTCGCGACGCCTGACCCTTGGTAGCCGGGCGAGGTTTATAGTGGATATCGAATTCACCAAGTTCAATGGCCCACTTGACCAACCTACCAGAGGTCTCTGGCTTCTGTAATACTTGTCTGAGTGGTTGGTTGGTTAGGACATGAATGGTATGTGCTTGGAAATAAGGTCTCAGGCGTTCTGCGGACACTACTAAGGAAAAAGCCAGTTTCTCGATGTCTGGGTACCGAACCTCGGCATCCTGTAATGCCTTGCTAACGTAATGCATCGGATGCTCGGCACCTTCCTGTGGTCTGATGAGTACTGAGCTAACCGCTGTAGCTGAGATGGATAGATAAATCGTGAGGATGTCTCCGGGTTCAGGGGTTGACAACAAAGGGGCACGGCTCATGTATTCCTTAAGCTCGTTGAAAGATTTGTCACATTCTGGGTCCAGGTAATGTGACGCTTAGTGCCCTTGAGAGCTTTGAAGAATGGGGCACAACGATCAGGAGCCTTGGAGATAAACCTGGTGAGGGCTGCGACGCGCCCGGTTAGGCTCCGGATGTCCTTGACCGTCGTTGGTACCTTCATGTCTAAGATAGCTTGGATCTTCTCTGGATTGGCCTCAATGCCCCGCTGGCTGATCATGAAGCCAAGGAATTTGCCCGAAGCCACTCCAAAGGCGCATTTGGTGGGATTGAGCCTCATCCTATATTGCTTCAGGATGGCAAACATGGCAGATAAGTTAGGGACATGCTGACCAGCGGTACGGCTCTTGACTAGCATATCATCGACATAGACCTCCATAGTGTTGCCAATCAATGGGGCGAAGAGGTTGTTCACTAGGCGCTGATAAGTGGCACCAGCGTTTTTGAGGCCGAATGGCATTACCTTATAACAATAGAGGCCGCGATCTGTAATGAAGGAGGTGTGGGCTTGGTCGTCAGGGTGCATGAAGATTTGGTTGTACCCGGAGTAGGCGTCCATGAAGCTAAGAAGGGCATGGCCTGCCTGGGCGTCCACGAGTTGGTCAATCCTAGGTAGAGGGAAGCTATCCTTCGGGCAGGCCCGATTGAGGTTGGTGTAGTCTACGCACATGCGCCAGCCTTTCTTTGGCTTCCTAACCATGACCACATTAGCTAGCCACGTGGGGTAGTCTACTTCTTTGATAAAGCCGATGCTGCTCAACTTGTCCACCTCCGCCTTCATGGCCTCGTATCGCTCTGGGTCATAAGCACGACGCTTCTGCCGAACGGGTTTGACTGCGGGATTAATGCTCAGTCGATGGGATATGATGTCTGGTGATATGCCAGGCATGTCATTGTAAGACCAGGCGAAGACCTCAGAGTTGAGGCGTAGGAAGGCGACAAGGTCAGAGCGAAGCTCCTGTGGGAGGGAGGTGCCGATTTCGGACTTGTCGGTCCTGGGATGTTGTCATCGAGAGTGACGAGCTCAAGGTCTTCTCCAGGTTCGGCCAGCTGGGTGACAGATTCCTCCCTCAGGGTCCTCAGGTCGTTCAGATGCCAGCTGGAGGAGGGGCTGGGGCCTTGGTTACCTGCTAGAGCCTCACTCCTATGTTGGCGATTGGTGGATCTCACTGCGAGGCGTAGAGCTTCGGGCGCCAGTTGGTCGCCACGTACCGTGCCCGTGCCATAGGATGTAGGGAACTTCAATAACAACATATGGGTGGAAATGAAAACCTTCATTTGGGCCAAGGCGGGGCGCCCAAGGATGACGTTGTAGGCGTGGGGCAGTCAACGATGAGAAAGAGAGTGGTGACCGTTGCTCGCTATGGTGCCGAGCCAATAGAGATAGGGAGGTGGATGCTTCCAATTGGCTGTACAACATCGCCAGAGAAGCTCACAAGGGGTGTGATGCTTCGGTCCAGCAAGTGGGTAGGGACCTGGAGCTCGTTGAAAGCATTAGCGAACATCACACTGACCGAGCTGCCGTGTCCACTAAGATGCGCCCAACATCGAAGTTAGAGATGTCTGCCCGGATGATGAGTGGGTCGTCATGAGGGAGAATGACACCACGCTCCTCTTCCTCGCTGAAGGTAATGGGGGCCCAGCCTGATTTTTGGGTCTTCGGCAGGCGTCCCGCTCGGTGCTAAGACCTGGTGCGCATATGTGGAGCGAACATAATGTTTGATGGAGTTATTGGATGTGCCAGCCATCATGGGGCCTCCGCTCAGAGTGGAGATCATGTTGATCTGTCGTTGGTGAGGTTTAGGTGGGGGTGGGAGATTGTGCACATATTTATCCAGCTTTCCCTCACGAATGAGTCCTTCAATGATGTTGCGCAAGGCAATGCAAGATTCAGTGTCATGGCCACTGAATTGATGAAAACGACAGAAGACACCTGTGTTTGGCATAGGTTTGCTGGTCGGTCTTCTAGGGGGAGGCTTGGGTATCATGGGGGCTTCCTGACCAGAACATTCTCATAAGTAGTGTTCAACGTGGTGAATACCTCGAACCTGGGCTTCGGCTCAAATGGGAGTGGGGCACGACCACTTGGCCTGGGTGGGTGGCCTCCGCGGGCTGATGGCGGTTGTCGTGTCTGCTGACGCTTCTCGTTGTTGAAGGTATGCTGGTGGCTGTCTTTCCTCTTAGGATACTGGATACCCCTGGTAGTCAGGAACGGGAGCTGAATGGTGAGGTTTGGCCGGGGTGGGTGCTGAAGCGGATGGGGAATTACCGAAGGTGCTCCTCGACTGGTTGGCTGGGCCACGTTTGGTGTTAAAGTACTCGGCCTTGGCGTGAATAGTTGCTTGCTTCATCAGCTCCGCATATGTGTTCCATGGGTTGCTGTGGACTAGGTAGCGGAAGTTGGATTCTCTGAGGCCACTTTTGAAAGCGCCAAATGCAGCTCGGTCGTCGTGTGTCTGGGCAGCGAGAGTACTCGTGGCTGAAGCGGGCTGCATACTCCCGAAGGGGTTCGTCTCACCCTGCCGAAGCATGTACAGACGTCGTCGGAGTAGAGACGATCGGTCTGGATCATGAAATGGTCCAGGAAGGTCCGCTTCAGACTGTCGAAGGAGTTGATAGTGTGGGGGTTCAGCTCGGTAAAACCAATTCAGGGCTGCGTCACTGAGGGTGGAAGGGAAAAGGAGGCACATGCCCTCATCACTAAGGCCCTTGCATCCGAGGGCGGACTGGAAGGAATGGATATGGGTAAGGGGGTCCTCTGTGCCTGCGTAAGAGGCAATACGAAGTGGCTGAATGTCCTTCTCCTGATGATAATTGAGGGTGCGCTCGGTAAAGGGTCCAGGGCGTGGTTTGGCCCAGAGAGGCTGTTGGCTGCGGTGTTGCTCACTCTCCAGGCGCCTGACCTTCTCAAAGAGAAGACGCATGGCTGGGTCTGCATGCGGAAGAGCATTGGGTGCCGAAGACCTGAAGTGTTGGGTGGGTTGGGGAGGGTAATCCTCCCATTGTTTGAAGTCTTCGGAATGGTAGGGCTCCCAGTCTTCGGAATGGTAGGGCTCCCAGTCTTCGGGGTTGTAAGGTTCCCAGTCGTCTGAATCCCCAACTCCTTCTTGGGTAAGCACGCGGGTTGGCTTCGGTAGGGGACCGAGGTGTGTCACCCTTGGGTCACTAAGGTCAACATTGATGGGGATAGGCTTCTTCCGCTTCTCTGAAATACGGTCCCGGCAATCTTTGTAGATTTTAGTTGGGCTATGAGGCCGATCTCTTGGCGGGGAGATGTGGAGGAGTCGGGACTTGGTCATCTCCGGATGAAGATGGCTTTTGCCTTTGTCAGGTCTAGACTGAATGGGGGCGCTATGACGGGAGATGGCATGTTGGTTCGGCAGAGTGTGCTCGACATCCTGGGTGAGGTCTTGCTGGATAAATAAATCGGTGGCGAGTGCTCCCCATATTGCGCTTTAGGGCTCGGCAATCGTGTTCCAGCTCAACATTCTTAGTGCGAAGATGTTCGTAGTTCTCTACATCTTGGTGACACTAGCGCGGAGGCGTTCCACCTCTGCCTGGAGTTCCCCTTCTGCTGAAGGTTTCTTTCGAGAGGAATCCCTACGGGGTGTATGGCGTTGGGTATCACGGCTTGTCTCGCTCGCCATGGCAGAGTGTGGAGTGAAGAAGAGGCGACGGGCCTGATGGGAGAAGGAGCCAGCTGGGCTGGTAGAGGGAGTTAGGATTCAGAAGTCGTTTCCCACGGACGGCGCCAAACCGTTGATGCTCTTTTTGGGAGAGGGTCAACTTAGAGAGAAAAAGGACTTGGGTCTTCAGCAGGGAAGATGGCCGGGACCTTTAATAGCTGGGTACCCTGCAGAAGTCAAAGTGGAAGAAACAGTCGTCAAGCTTCGGACACCGGTGTGGTGCCGGCCGAAGGCTCTCCGATGCCTAAGTCAGCTATGAGTGGTAATTTTGGCAGAGTAACAGGAAGAGTAAGAAATCAGTCCCCTTTTACCATGGGACTATTCCCTATTTATAGATAAGTGAAAGTGGGAAGTTTGTGTAGATTTCCGATGTGGGATTTGCACAAGTCGCTGTGGTGGTGACACGTGTCGTGGAGATTATGTTTGGCAATTGGGAGCTTCAAGTTCTGGATGCTTCGGCGAGGTGTCTGGCACACAGGAAGGGTCTTCCTTCGGCAGGGAGGAGGCATGTCTGCCTTGGTGTTAGGCCTTTTGAGGCTGGACATGCTCGGTTGATTATGGTGTAAACACAAGCAAATTAATGCTTTTGTAGTATTTGGACTCAAATTAGCTCTTTTTTCAGATACAACTAGACCACTTGAACTAAAAGCGGATTCGAATGCTACTGTAAAAGTTGGAATTGTGAGTAAAGCACAAGCCATAATTAATGGAAAGTACAGGATATATTTGTTCATGTGCTTTCCACCATAACAAAACATTAAAAGTACTAGGATTATCAACTTCTATTGTTGGTAAATGTAAATGGTATTGCAAATCAGAAGTACGAGTGGAAGAAGAAGTAGATACCTTAGCTTTTTTAACACACCTTTCCACAAAATCATCTTGATCGAGGATAGAAATATCTATAGAATCAATACTCGGGCTTATTGAGGTAGAGCTTAAACTTACAATTGGTGTAACTGCTACATTGCTCTTATAGTGATTATATAATTCCAACACTAAATCATTTAAATATTTTTTTGTCAAATTAATGTTGATTCATCATTACCTCTAGCTCACAACCATGATCTAATTGCAAGTAATTTATATATTTTAGGATTCATAATAGAAGCAAAACAAAACATAGGGGGAATAGTTTCCCAATATTTATTTAACTTTGTCTTCATTGCAACTAAAGCATTTTCAATAGTTGGATAATTAGAGTATGTTAATAATCGTTAATATATATTCGGAATAAGGTACTACATACCTTGCGGAAGATTCCAAGTGAAAAACCGCTTGCAATTACTAGCCCACCGTGATGCTTCCACGTCACGAACACGCCAACAAGATTCTACACGTTCTTCGTCTCCAAGGTCGTTGGATTGGCTATGAAAGTTACTCCATTGATTCCACGTACCCAAGACCAAGGCTCTTGGTGAATTGCCTAAAGGAGAGTGTTTAGGGAGATATGAGGTTTCTCTCTTTGTGGGTGTAAAACTCACTACAACTCTTTGATATGCACTCACACTTCTTGTCTCACACACACCAACTTAGAGAGTATGCACTAATGCTTCTCATCATCTCTTCACTTGCACACACTCCATCTATTTATAGGAGTTGTTTTAGCTCATCTCAAGAGAGCATAAAACATGCATTAGTGCTTAGGTTGGTAGTGCCTTAAAACAAGGTTTAGTGCCTCAAAACAAGGATTAGTGTAGTGCCATAAAACAAGGATTAGTGTAGTGCCATAAAACAAGGATTAGTGTAGTGCCATAAAACAAGGCTAAGTGCCTTAATTTGTGTAGTGCCATAAAACAAGGATTATTGCATAATAATTGTTTTATTACATCTCCCACTCATCCCACATAGAGTGTGATAATAACCTTGTTTTATTACATCTCCCACTCACCCACATAGGGTGTGATAACCTCATAATCATCTTAAACCTCTTGTATACTCTTCTTCTCATACAGGAAATGGGTCGTGCGACCTTGCGAGAAAAAACGTACAGCTACAAGAGCACATTTTATTAAGTCATCACCAAACTAATAAAAGTGCATCATTTGAAATCATCTCGTACATACCCCAGACTTATTCAGACTACACCGGTATCAGCACTCTTCACTACAAGACAAAAACCATTCCACGACGTCTGATTTGCGTCATGGAAGGCATTTAATGACGCGGACGAGACGTCGTAACACACGTCGTAGAATGGGGGGGTCATGGAAACTTTTTTAAAAACATGGCGTCTGTTACCCGTCATAGAATGATGTTTCAATGACGCGGTCCCTGTGTCGTCCTATACTTTCTATGACGCATCCACGATGTCATGGATGATGTTTTAATGACGTCAATTAGGCGTCATTAAGAATATGACATTCCTTTTAACGCCGTCTATTAGCACTTTACATGACGCAACATGCACGTCATTGAATTTAACGACGTTCCTAGAGACGTCATTGAAATATTTTTCATGACACACAGGTAGACGTCATTGAAATTGTTTTTAAAAAAAATAAAAAATTCTAATATATATATATATATATCCCATCATTTTTAATTCTACAAAAAGAAATTAATATATAGAAGCAAAACTGAAGACATAAAGGCTAATTAATATACTTTAAATTAATATTACTCAATATGATTCTAGTACATCATGGCAAGTCTAAAAATTGTCTTTAACTAATCCCATAATGTCAATCCTATGAAGTATGAGAAGATTTGATACTTGCACTGTCCAAAACAAAATAAACATCCAAAAAGATGAGCTCCATGATAGTTTGAGAGGATGTGATGCTTCATGTCCAAAAGAAGGTGCAAATGGTACTAAAATAATTACAACCATTATTACCTGCATTAAAACAAAAGATCAGAAAATGAGAATGAAGGTCTAGAAATTACAAGCACGCATGAATGAAAATGAACCAGGTCTGTAAATTCTTGGTCCAAATGGGAAATTTCATTACATAGAAATGTCTTGCCAAATAAAACAAGAGAATAAGAGAATCCAACAAAACTAATTTAAAGGACCGAAAATTCATGAATGAAGTTAAAATTGACCAAGAACCCAGAAAAAAGAAGAAGAAAGATAATAAAAAGGTTTAAGCACAGGGAGAGACGACACAAGAGACTAAACAATGAGTTCACAAAGAATCTAACTTTCCCCTTCTTTACAATTCTTTGGTTTTTTTTTGTGGTAACCTTTTTCTCACCTATGAAAGACAGACTTCCAAAGCTCAGCATGTAACAGTATATAAAAAACTATATAGATTCTTAATTACCCCTCAAGTGTCCATGTGGAACAGATGTATACAACTCTATATATACAAGGTTCTTTTCTTCTGCAAACAGAGATTTGACATTTCTAAGTATACAACTCTAAGATAATGCAGTTAATAAGATTTCAATTGCATGTGCAAGTTTAAGATTTGAATACCAAATTATTTAGTGCATGTAGAAGCCATTAATGCCAATATTTCATAAACAAATTACAAATTGACAATCACAAGTGTGGTAGAAAGACCTTCATATATTATAGAAGAAATGATTTTGACTCCGAATTTACCTCAAACTTCTTTAGTCAAAGCTGATATACTTATGCGGCCAAGCAACTGTGCTTCCAATTGCATCATCAAGAAAGAAATGCTCACGTGAACTCCTAAACAATGGTACTTCGAGGACTAAAATTTCTTTGATCCAAACTTTATAACAATCAGGCCCAAGTACAATATGATGTACTTTTGAAGTAGGATCAGGAGATGCAATTTCTGCCCTTGCAACTACTTGCCCTGTTCCAAGTCCAATTTAGCAGATTGCACTTTGCATTGGTAAGGTTTAGATTAGAAGGCACTTGAGTATTGCCTTGTGGGGACTGATAATAAATCAAAAAACTGAAGTTACTATAATTTCTACAATCTTAGGTGGATATGTAATTTTTAATAATTGACTATTTGTATTTACCTGTGATGGTCCAACAGGACTTTGTGCAACTCCATCAGCATTGCTAGTCTTTTTCTAAACAGAGATTTGCATATTTAAAATATGAGAATGCACCATTGAGATAAAACTACTAGAACTACAAGAATTAGAGCAACTTACCATGTTTTGCCTAAACTCCATGATAAAATCCTCTAGAAATTTTTGGCGTTCTGTCAATGCCTGCCACTTGAGTAATCATGGACTGCTTCCAAGAATTGTTTTGAATTTGAGCGTCTACCTGCGAAGGTGTAACCCCAAATCCAAAGCCTCTAACACGACCAGGGTGCTCCTTACCAAGAACTTGAGTCAATGCATCCTCTTTAATAGAAATGGGATTCTCAAAAGCTTGGAGCTTCTGCCATTTTTTCCTTGATATTTTCCTACACAAATAAATCAAAGACATGAAATTATATTATATTTCACATGCATTAAGAAATCAATTAAATTTCGAATTCATCTATATTACATACAATTGCAGCAGCTACAACATCATTCATTTTTGCTTTCTTTGGCTCATGTCCGATTATCCATAATTCAGGCCTTGTTAAACCTTTACCTGGATTATTAGTTTTCTGCATAGAAAAGAATTAGTAATAAATCAAAAAGATCTAATAAATAAGATTTCAGAAAAGATAATATAAGTCCTACTCACATAATCATGTTCCAATCGTGCATATCCTTTTCGGCTAAGTGTGTGTGGCATAGTTTGTCTTGCCCGTACCTCTCTCATTTTATCACTTTTTTCCTGCAAAGGATCATATATATCTCTTCATATATGTAACCTTAATCTTACAACAATAATTTTTTATTACAAAGCATGATACATTTCTGGTCGTACTTTCCACTTATCTGACATGCGTTCTGCCACAAATGCATCCCATTCTTCCTGTGTTGCATCACTAGGCTTGAGTAGAACCATATGACGTGCTACATCTGACCTACTTTCTAAAATTCTTCTTATTTGCACTGATAGTTCAGATTTCCAGTTTCTCCAAAGCTTATCCATCATGCGCAAGATAAAATTCTTGTGACAATCTTCCATTATGAATTTTTGCTGCAGTATCAAATCAAGAACTATAAGAACAAATATTCAAATCCCTCATAACGTAAATGCACATTAAGAAAGACTTATATTACCATCAGGAGAGTCCAAGCTCGATTTTTGATAGAAGGTGTCACTTGGTCCCATGACTCTATGTTTATTGGCACACACTCCCTTACTATAACCCCAAGGGTTGTACTAAACCTCACTGAGACTTCACCGACAGGTTGGCCAGATTCATTCCACTTAAAGCACGTAAAGTATCATTCCCAGTCAATGGTTTCGGTGCCCTCCTTGTTTCTTTGGTTCCATCAAACCAGCTTGCTTTTGAGCGCCATGGGTGATTTGGTCGAAGAAAACGTCTATGACCCAAGTACACTGTCTTTCTTGCTAATGATGACCATTGAGAGCATATATCTGGACTATAAACAGTACATGCGAATTCCCCCTTTGTAGTACATCCAGCTACATTGCCATAAGCTGGATAATCATTTATTGTCCACAACAAAGCAGCTCTAAGGTTGAAAAGGGAATTTCTAAAAGCATCATAGACCTCGACCCCATTGGTCCATAGCTCCTTCAAGTCATCCACAAGTGGTTGCAAATATATATCTATGTTGTTTCCTGGTTGTTCTGACCAGGAATAAGTAAAGTCAGCAACAAGTTTTGTTGTGACATACATATACTTGGTGGAAGATTGTAAATGACTAGAACAACTGGCCAACAACTATATTGAGAGCTTAGATTCTTGAATGGATTAAATCCATCAGTTGCAAGCCCAAACCTAAGATTTCTTGGATCACCAGCAAAATTGGGCCACTTTTGGTCAATCACATTCCATGTGACTGAGTCAACCGGATGACGCATCTTCCCATCTTGACTATGGTGAGTGGAATGCCAAGTCAATTGCTCCGCTAATTCTGGTGAATTGAACATTCTTCGCAGTCTTGGTATTAAAGGAAAGTAACGCAAAACTTTCGCAGGCACTCCCTTCTTAGTCTTCTTAGTTCGTGGGTTTACTTGCCATCGCGACTCACCACACTTAGGACAAATCTCCATATGCTCTTGTTCTTTTCTAAATAAGCAACAATCATTAACACATGCATCAATCTTCTCATACCCCAAATCAAACTCTTTCAGAAACTTTCTTACTGTGTACAAAGAATCAGGAAGAACATTTGGATTTGGTAACATATCCTTAATAGCCTCAAGAAAATCGTTGAATCCCTTATCGGTAAGGCCATTTATAGCTTTAATTTTGTATAAGCATGTGGTGGCCGATAGCTTTGTGTATTTCGTACACCCTGTATATAAAGGGCATTGGGCCTCATCCAACTTCTTTTTGTAACAATCCTCTACACTTTCACCTGTTGACTTTCCAGCTCCATCACAAGTAATATAAGCATCATTGTACATCCTATGTGCCTCTGGCATTTCATAATCTTCAGTTTGGGCATGCATTTCCAAATCTTCAACGTGTGTAGAAGTACTTACCTGTTCCCCATGAAGGATCCAAACCTTGTATAGAGGGTCAAAACCATGCTTGAGCATGTGCATATATAATATGTTATCTGTTTGAGAGCAAAGGTTTTTACAAACTTTGCAAGGACATATCACCATATCAGGATTCCTTGCATAATGTTTAGCATTCTCAATAAATTTTCTCACTCCATGTTGGTATTGATAACTAAATCTACACAAAAAATAAATTTATATTAACCAGCTAAATTTAATAATTCCTCTATAGTTCTATTGATTTAGAGATTGGGGAAACCTTGGGAAAGTTGTCCAGCTTTTATCCATAGTAATTAATGAATTGTCTTTCTTATCTAACTGGAATATGACAATAGTCATAGTTAGTAAAAGAACAACACATGTGATGTTATCATAAACTAGAATTAGTTTGATAACCGAGGTGATAAACTGAATGTGGAAATCTATCTATCATTGTACTTAAAAAAAGGCAATCTGGATAATATATATGTATAGAAACACAATCCCATGACAGTTGCTTTGTATAATTCAGATAATTAAAATAAATATAAACGGTTACTAGAAAAAATCCACCCAATGAAAGTGCAAGACTTAATATGCACAAAAGATAACAAACCCAATGAATACAAAAACAAAAGCAAACATCAATCGAGGAAACAAAAACAAAACTTCACTCAATTCCAATCACAAGTAGACCAACACTTCATGAGAAACAAAAAATTAAGAAGAGTAACACCTTAAGAATATTCTGGAAGAAGTTTGGTGAATTAATTCTGTTTCAATTGAATTCAAAAGCCAATTACACACCAAGAGAGAATGAAAGCTTAAAATTCCTCTTGCTGTAGAAGCCACCAAGATAGAGTGGAAGAGAGAGTGCTTACCTTGAGACTCCAGGTCTAGAAATGAAGAAGAAGAAAAAAAATCAATTTAACCTTGAGCTAGGTTTGAGAACGAAGAAGAAGGTCTAGAACTGAGAACGAAGAAGAAAAAAAAATCAGTTTTGGGTTTAGGGTGAGCAAGAAGACGCTGGAAAAAGTCAGACCCAAAAAAAAAAAAAACGCTGGAAAAAAAGTTGTGAAAAAATAAGGCGCCAATATTTTGGTGAAACAAAAGGCGGGACGCGAAAATAAAAGAGGGAAACAAATTCTAGATTTATGACGCAGACTACAAGTCATGTGAAATAATTCTATGGCGCGGCGGACACGTCTTTAAGTTAATGACACGGACCAAACGTCGTCTAAAAGCACTAGAATCCATGACAGCCAACACGCGTCATTGAAAAAAAAATAACAATGACACTTGATACGCGTCATGGAAACCCCTTTCAATGACGCAGATCGCGCGTCATTAATAGTTTGACGTTAAATTAAGAAATTTTTAGGGGTACATCTATGACGCAAGTCATGCGTCGTCGATAACTGTTTCATGACGTGTAGAGGACGTCGTTAAATTAAGAAAAAATTTCGGATGCATCTATGACGCAGATCATGCGTCGTCGTATAGGGGTTTCATGACGTGTAGACGACGTCGTTAAATTCACAACAAGCTATAGAGAAAAAAAAATTAACGGCGTGTGTTAGGCGTCGTCTAAATATACAAGAAACAATGACGCACATCCCGCGTCATTGAAAACAAATTTAATGACGCAGTCAGCAAGTGTCGTGATAACCGTGTCATAAACTCACTTCGATGACGCATTTTAAAAACACGTCATAGATAATGGCATTTAATGACGTGTATTTTCAATGTGTCATTAAATCTGCGTCATAAAAAGACATATTTGTTGTAGTGCTTAACCCCTCATAAAAGCAGTGCTACACCCCAAATATGTTTTGTACTCATGACATGTCAACAACAAATATGACATAGACGCCGGCCAGCTATGAGTCACAAAAACATGGTGTATTGTCTAACAGTCTTCCTTAAGCGCTCATATCAATCCAACTAGACTTAACTGCTTTCTTAGACATGCCCCTTGAGACCTTATAATTGATCCTAGGAAAACAAGCTAAAGTAGCAACATCAAGCATCCTCTTCATGACATAGGCTAAAGTCAACTAAGGGTACATTTTTTTAGGATCTGAATCAATGATCCAAGTGGCTCACATAGTGATGAAGCAGGGATTCATTCATCACTCCCACTGTCGATCGCATCTAGCACATACAGTATGAAATGTATGCTATAACGTATTCTCATAAAACGAGCATGTCACTTGTCCAAGAATTGGACATACGTCATACGAATCTTAGTCTAGACATTACACAAATGTCTAACTTGAGTTCTAGTCTCAGTCACCCTCTCGGCGCCTGTCTGGATTCTCACATTCGGCTCAATACAGGCTTCATAGATTTTATGGCAATTTTCTATGATCGACCTCTTTTCTTTTTCAAGGTCTCATCTTAGCTCCAACTAAGGCGACATTTAGAGAAGTGTTTTATCTTGCTGCCTACTTAGGCGCAGAGATATACATATATGTCATAATATGTTGTCTAAGCATTTTAGAACATAACACAAATGTCTCATCTTGCTCGCTATCTCAGCACCAAGGTGAATCTCCCATGTGAGTGGGCTGACTCAAGCCTGGTGACAAATCTTTGTGCAAAAATCATATCAATCATTCTAAAACAAGTACCATGGAAAAAACGATTAACATTGCATTAATAATAAAGTCAATTACAAAATAGGTATATTAAAACCTTCGTAGTCCCATACTCCTAATATGAGAAAGGAACACATCTCTAGCAATGGGTTTAGTGAGAGGATCAGCAACCATATTGCCACTTGAGATATGCTTTAATATAACCTCTCCTTGTGCTACCCTCTCCTCTGATATAGTGATATCTGACATCTATGTGTTTGGATTTTCCATGGTATTTCGGATCCTTTACATATGCCAAAGCAAATGTACTATCTGAGTAAACAAGTCCTGCCTCAGAGGTTTTGGCTGTATAGTTTAGTCGTTGCAAGAATCTTCTTAACCAAACAGCTTCCTGAAACCTTGCCTGAGCAAGCAACATATTCCGACTCCATGGTGGATAGGGCTATGCAAGACTGTTTCTTGCTACACCAAGAGAAGCTCCACCTCCAAGTATAAAAGCATAACCAGAGGTGGATTTGCGTTCATCTCTGTCATTGGCCCAATCTGCATCGCTGTAACCTCTAAGTCTCAAATCGCCACCATGGTAGCATAAGACAAGATCAGCGGTACCTTGCAGATATCGAAAAATTCTCTTTCCTGCTTTCCAATGAGCAGGTCCAGGATTACTTTGATAACGGCTCACCATACCAACTGCATGACAGATGTCTGGCCGTGTACACAACATAGCGTACATTAGACTTCCTATCGCAGATGCATAAGGAACTTTGGTCATTTGGTTTCTTTCCTCATCATTTTTAGGACATTGGTCAAGGGTTAGGACACATCCTTTTTCCATTGGTGTGTCTATGGGTTTGGAGTGATGCATACGAAAACGTTCAAGTATCTTCTTAATGTAAGTCTCTTCAGACAAACTGAGAAGTCCTTTTGAACGGTCTCTTATGATTTTCACTCCTAGCACATAATTTGCCTCACCCATGTCCTTCATTTCAAACTTTGCGGACAACCACTTCTTAGTGGCGACAATGGAATCCATGTCATTTCCTGCTATGAGAATGTCATCAACATATAATGAAAGAATCTGAACATTTTCCTTGGATCGTTTTAGATACACACAGTGGTCTTCTTCAACCATCTCAAAACCAAAGGAGATGATTGAGGTATGAAATCTAATGTTCCACTGTCTAGACGCTTGTTTGAGGCCATAAATAGAACGTTTGAGACGGCAAACTTTGCGCTCTTGTCCTTTGACCTCAAAACCCATTGGTTGATCCATATAGATCTCTTCGTCTAGATCTCCATTGAGAAATGCAGTCTTAACATCCATTTGGAAAAGGTTCAAATCCTTTTGTGCGACAATAGCTAGGATTAGGCGAATAGATGCAAATCTCACCACTGGGGAGAAAGTATCATCATAGTCTATACCCTCTCGTTGAGTATAGCCTTTCGCCACAAGACGTGCCTTGTACTTGTCAATTGAACCGTCCGCTTTGCGTTTGATTTTCAAGACCCATTTGTTTCCAACGGTCTTGCGCCCAGGCGGAAGGTCAACTAACTCCCAGACCTTGTTTTTGTCCATTGAGCTTATCTCATCTTGCATAGCAGTCATCCACTCTTTTCCAGGCTCCAGATGATAGCGCTTCCTTATAAGAAGCAGGCTCTTCTTCATCTATTGGAGTACACAAGAAGGTTTCCCCTTCAATTTCAAAAAATCGACGGGGAATATTTCCTCGTTTGCTCTTGCGCACCATTAAATCTTGAGTTTCTAGCGGTGTACCATCCTTTGGTATACTCCCACTAGGTTGCAGATCATTGTCACTTTCTTTAGCGATTACTGGATTAGGAGTCAATTCCCCATCCTCGCTTAAAGATTGTGAAATATCTTCACTTCCTTCCAACTCATGGAGGTCAAGATTCTTTTGGGCATCACCAATGCTAGGAAAATCATTCTCTATGAAATTCACATTTCGGGAATCTATTTCAGTCATTCCTCCATCAGCATGTTCACCATACATCACATAGCCTTTCGAGTGCTCGCAATACCTTATGAAGATATGTTTTTTACCTCGAGGGCCAAGCTTTCCATGCTTGTGAAAAGTATTATGAACAAAACCAGCTGATCCCCAAGGGCGCAAATGCCCCAAATTGGGCTTTTCGCCTTTCCATAATTCGTAAGGGGTTGAAGTGACTGATTGGGAAGGCACTCGGTTAAGAATGTAGGCAGCAGTTAATATTGCATCTCCCCAAAACGAAATTGGGAGATTAGCTTGCGCCATCATAGACCTAACCATGTCTAATAAAGTTCTATTCCTTCTTTCCGCAACACCATTTTGTTGCGGTGTATAAGGAACAGGAGTTGTCTGCGTATCCCCTTATTTTCACATAGTTCTTTAAACTCTTCAGATAAGTACTCGCGTCCGCGGTCTGTGCGAAGAGCCTTTAAACTCTTCTCTGTCTGATTCTCAACCTCAGCTATAAAACGCTTGAAACAATCCAAGGCTTCATAGCGGTGAGCGATCAGATAGACATAACCATATCGCGTGTAATCATCAATAAATGTGAGAAAATAAGAGGCGCCATGACGTGCCTTCACACTCATAGGTCCACAAATGTCCGAGTGAACTAACTCTAGCGGTTGAGTAGCTCTCTTAGCCTTACCAAAAGGCTTTCTTATAGCTTTACCAGCTAGACAACATTCGCATATAGGTAGGTCAACTTTAGCGAGTGAGCCTAAAAGACCTTCTCTAGCTAACCTTGTCATCCTATCACGTCCTATATGTCCTAGTCTAGCATGCCAAGTTGCAGAATCAACATGTACATCAGCATAAGCTATATAAGAAGATGAGTAATCGGAATCATTCAAATCCAAATAAAAGAAGTTATTCCTTAAAAAACCATGACCAACAATTGTACCATCCAATAACACATCCAAACCAAAAGAAGAAAACTTAAAACAATATCCATCACGCAAACACTCTAAAACTGAAAATAGATTATGCTGAATTCCAGGAACGTAGAGCACATTATTGAGGAGCAATGTGCGCCCATTGCGCATTTGAAGTTGATATGAACCAACTCCCAAAGCTTCTATACGGCTTCCATCACCCATGAACACACCAGAGGTGCCCTTTGGAATTCGTCGATAATCCAAAAAACCTTCTCGATCTCGAGTCACATGTTTGGTTGCTCCCGTATCTACAATCCACCCAGAGGACGTATTAGCAACTAAAACATGTTCACATACATATATGTGGGAAGGTTTAGTTAAGAAAGATACCTTCTTCGGCTCAGTACAATCACGAGCGAAGTGACCCTTCTTATCACAGGTTATAGCATTTGACTTTGGACAAGTCTTTCTTCCCACCACGCTTGCCCCTACGGCGCTTGGTTTTGTTGTCATCCTTTGGTGCAAGTCTGTTTGCCCCATCCTGCTTATCTGTCCTTTCCTTTTACTTTACGCTTAGACCCTTTAGTCTTAGACGTGCCACCCTGGGCGAAAAGGGCAGGAGCATTGGTCGCCTCTTGGCGCTCCGATTCTAGCTCAACATGACGAGAAATATCAGAAAAATTCTTGATATTCTCATTATGTGTCATGATTTGTTTCATGGAGCTCCATGAATCTGGCAGGGATCTGATGACTCGCCTGCACTTGCTGCTCTCATCAGTGAGGGTATTTCCAGCAGCCTTTAAGTCACGTATCATGCTAGAAAGCACCCTTAAGTGCTCATGAATCGTGTGCTTAGGATTTTTGCGGTATACCTCAAACTTTAGAACCAAGCTTCTAAGTCGAGTGGTGGACGTACCACCAAAATCAAACTTTAGTTGATTCCATAAAGCCTTGGCAGTAGGGTAGCTCTCATATCCCCCAATAAGATCATTGTGCATGCTGCTTAGCATAGTAAAGCGCGCACAACGATCCTTTTTGAACCAAGTCTGATAAGCTTCAAGATCACGGCGATGTTGGGCCGTTTGCCCAACCTCAGGTTCGATCATTGAATTGGTTAATGTTTCCAATAACTCCTGCTCATTCAAGAGATATTGAATTTTCCTATGCCAAATATCATAGTTGGTACCCTCAAGTTTGTCTCCCTTATTTAGGTCAGCAACAACATTTTTGGTGGCCATTATCTATAAAACACAAGGATTGACTTTAGTATTAGCGTTTTGCACATTTCTATTTGTTTCAAAAATAACTTGAAAAGAATTATCCTTCCTTACAAATTTGGACTCGAAAATTTGCTATGCTTATAATCATCACCCAAAAAAGCAAGTCTAAATAAACATTTTCAATTACTTTTAAACAAATTTCTACTTAGAAAACACAAAGTTTCCAACCAAACAAATGTTTGCGCAGTCTCATAAAAGCTCATGGGCCTCTCATAGATCTAAAATTGGGAATCCATTTAATAGGTTAACCAATGAAAGTCCACCGAAAAAATGTGACCAGGTAAGTTGCGGGAGTAGTGGTGGAGATGAACTCGCTTAAATACCATTTCCTCTTAAACACCAAAGGTGTTTCCTAAATAACTTGCCTAGACATCACACATTTTTGGGTAGTCAATTCCACTAGTATGACCCATAAATTAACTCAACCAATCTTAAGTCCATATTTGGCATGCTAAATATGAACAACTTAATAACATATTTAGTTTCTAAATGACATGTCATTATGTTGCAACTTCATAAACAAACAATTATTCATTTATTCCAAGTGATACTTAGCGAAATGATTTTTAGAAAATAGACGGGAGGAGTCCACAATTGGATTCCATTTGTCTAAGATGAAGCTCTACAAAGGACATACGTGCTCTCACGCGCCTTCAAAGAGGATGTGTTCACAAAGAACACTGTTCACGAAGAACACTATTCATCTTGCTGAAATTTCCAGATTTTCATGATCATTTGGCCATCTTTGGAGACCTCTATCTCCTTCGTTATGCATCCAAATGACGCATACAATATATCATTGGAAAGCTCATGCAACAGAGAATATGCTAAGGCAAAGAAACAGCATAGAAAAATAATTTAACAGCATACAAACGTGCTCTCAAAAACTCGAAAACAAACCGTTTTTCATGCTCTTTGGTTTTAGTTTTTCTCCTAAACCACTCCTTTAAAAAGTACGAAAATTTAAAGGTAAGTTCTCATCACATAGAGGAACATACTTCATGGAAAGAAAACATCAAAAAACAATCGAACAAAAAACGAAGTTTCTTGGTTCATGCTTTCATGGTGGTTCTTGCGGAAGAAAAAACATATTCTCATGCATCAATCAACATGGCGAAAAGCAAGCATACAAGCTCTGATACCACTGTTAATAATCGTTAATATATATTCGGAATAAGGTACTACATACCTTGCGGAAGATTCCAAGTGAAAAACCGCTTGCAATTACTAGCCCACCGTGATGCTTCCACGTCACGAACACGCCAACAAGATTCTACACGTTCTTCGTCTCCAAGGTCGTTGGATTGACTATGAAAGTTACTCCATTGATTCCACGTACCCAAGACCAAGGCTCTTGGTGAATTGCCTAAAGGAGAGTGTTTAGGGAGATATGAGGTTTCTCTCTTTGTGGGTGTAAAACTCACTACAACTCTTTGATATGCACTCACACTTCTTGTCTCACACACACCAACTTAGAGAGTATGCACTAATGCTTCTCATCATCTCTTCACTTGCACACACTCCATCTATTTATAGGAGTTGTTTTAGCTCATCTCAAGAGAGCATAAAACATGCATTAGTGCTTAGGTTGGTAGTGCCTTAAAACAAGGTTTAGTGCCTCAAAACAAGGATTAGTGTAGTGCCATAAAACAAGGATTAGTGTAGTGCCATAAAACAAGGATTAGTGTAGTGCCATAAAACAAGGCTAAGTGCCTTAATTTGTGTAGTGCCATAAAACAAGGATTATTGCATAATAATTGTTTTATTACATCTCCCACTCATCCCACATAGAGTGTGATAATAACCTTGTTTTATTACAGAGTATAACTTAACTGCTTCATGATTATTAATTAAACATGGAATAACACGATTAGATGTTGGATAATACACACCACAACAAATCTTTGTTGAATTATAAAAAATCTTTAAAAAAGAACAAACTATTTGAGCTATCAATCAATCTTCCTCCGTTGGAAGTGCTAAGTTAGAATATCTAGATTATTCCTTTAATTTATGAACACATCTATTTAAACCTAATTTATATTCAATTGCTACTTTTAATAGTTGGTAGGTGGAATTCGACCTATGTTTTATTTGATGAATTCATGCTACTTACAATATCAATTATTTTTTCAATAGAGGGAGATAAAATTCTTAATCCATCTTAGACAATCAAATTTAAATATAGGCACAATAATGCACATGAAATAATTTTCTAGACACCGAATCAATCATAAGATATTCTGGAAATTCAACAAGTTTATCATTATTTGAAGCATTATCTAATGAAATTGAAAATATTTTACGATTAATACGCCAAGATATTAATTCATCACTTATATGACTTGATAGTGACTCTGTACTATGTGGATACTCAATCATCCTAAAAGAAATTATTTTTTGTGTGTAAATTCCATGTATTATCAATGAAATAAACTGTAAGTGACATATAATCCATTTTTTGACGTGATGACCATACATCGGAAGTTAAACAAATTTTTCCTTTCATAATTTTCAAAGAACTTTTTTAGCTCACTTTTTTCGTAATAAAAAGTTTCATCACATCTCCTTTACAAGTTGAGGGAGAAATTCCTTTTAATTGAGGTCAAAAAGCTCTTTGAATATATTCTTTCATGGTTTGCTATCAAAGTAAAAGGCAATTCGGCTCTAATAATAAAATCAACCGTTTCTTTTTGTGCATTACTTTCATCATATACAAAATTTGATAAATTTCCACTAGAATTTGTACCCAATTGCATTTGACTTCCAATATCAATATTTTGAGTACTTGTATGAGATGATAAATGCCTTTTTAAATGACTAGTACCAGATGTTGTATTAGATGACAATAATTTATTACAAACACTACATTTTGCTTTAGTTACTTTAACACCATTTTCCATAATTTCAACTTTTGCAAAACAATTCCAAACATCACTTTAAAAAAAAAAAAAATTTGTCATATTAGATGAGGTTGGGGCAGGGGAGCTTATTGATTCAACATTTTCCTATTCCATTTTAATATTAAAAAAAATTAACTAGAGAATAAGAGAGAGATTAAGATATTACTTGTAAGGGAAATATAGCACAACCACCACCATCAAGGAATGAGAGGCACCACCACAACACCAATAAATGAGAGCACACCACCAAAGAATGAGAATTTAGAGGGATTGAAATTTGAGATGTAAAACTTGATAAGTGAGAAAAATTAAGTGAAGAAGATATAGTGTTTATTTGGGTATTTATAGTGTAGGCTATGTAGCCGTTGGAACAAAACATCACCTTTTTTCAAATTTGTTATATTAGATGAGATAATTGGATTATTAAATCCATTATAGTCGTTAGAACTTGGAAATAATGACATGCATGGAAATGTTTTTTGGTCGGATATTGGGAATGGAGAGTTATTGATTTTTTTTGTTCTTTCTTTTTTTCGCTTAACAGGCAACAGTAGAGTATTTTTATTCTTTTATTCTGTTTTTTTATAATCGGGCCGGGTCAGGTCTAAATGGGCTTTTTAGGGCTGAACCTAAACGGGATCAACTGGGCTGGGCCAAGGGCGGACTGGAGGTTTCAAAATCCAAGTCCAAGCTCTACTCAACATTGGAACAGGCCAGGCCTAGCGCACTAACCATTGAATTAGACCGAACTTTGGCCCATCGAGTCTCAAGTTACCCACTTCGACCCGCATGAAATGAGATAGTTTACCCAAATGAAATGACATTTCCAAAAGGTTCCCTCTACACAATTTTGCAATTTTGTTTTTTTTTGAAACATACCTCGTAAGCCTTTGTCTCTCTCTCTCTCTCTCTCTTGCTCTGACTCTCCTTCACTCTCACTCTAGCTCTAGCTATCTCGCACTGTGGCTCTTTCTCGCTAGTTCGCCTATCTCTCTCGCTCTCTCTTTCTCCATTCAGTAGCAGATTAGCCACCATTCTCAAGACAGGTAACAGCTCATCTTCTCTTAGGATTATGGTATAGGATTTCTAACAAATCAAATGATATGTCCCTAAATTTATTTAGTTTTAAGCTATTTGGGTATTGAATTGTAAGTCCTCATTATCTTTGTTGTAAATATTTTGGATTTATATAGAAATTGGGGTAAGTTTTGTAAAATTCTTTCTGGGTTTTTGTTGGAAAGAAGACTTTGTTCTAATTATATGAATTGTGAATACGATTTGTTGTTTTATGTTTAATTTTTCCATGGTGGTTAATTTTTTGGTGTTTGTGATGTACTTCACTCCTTTACGAAGAATATCTAAAACGTATGCTGCTCCCCTCGTGTATTTTATCTGGAAACAATTTTGTAGCTTTGCTTTTGGTTAACGGGTAAGGTTTTGGTTGCGGGCTTGACATTTTTTTCCTAGAGGAGGTAAATCGGTTTTGTAGTTTAAACATACAAAATTCTGCTTAAAATATATATATTAAAAAAACGCAAGCACATCTAATGTCAATAGCACATCCAATTTATATCTAACAGATGAATATCATGACATGGATGTGAATTGTGAATATGATTTGTTATTTTATCGGATATCATCACATCACATGGATGTGGAGCACTTAGATTGCCTTTATTTCCATTTGTTATCTTATTCTTCAAGCCTCACTAATATTTCATTTACCACCAGAAAAAAAATTTGGAGGTAATATGAGGATAAGGGTGAATTTACACTTATTAATTTGTTTTATTGTTGTTTGTAATATTATTTACATTGTAGTTTGTTGCTGCTGAGTTTCAAAGGGAAAGATACCCACCCTGTTATATACATAATTTTTTTGTTCTTTTGGGGCTTGGAAATGTTGTAGTTGACACTAGAATGTTTAGGTGTGTGTTATCAGTTTAAGTAATATCTTGATGTTGAAGCTTCAGAAATTGCTGCAGTATTTATTTACCTTTATTCTGCACACCATGGGCTTTTTATGTATTTCTTTCCAACTCTGTTCCTTCCATTATCTGAGTGTGCAGGACCACTTTATCTTTTGTTTTTATTTTTTTGCCCATAGAAAAGCTCTAGTCAGTCAGCTTTGCATTTGCATTTGCATCAGCTTAAAATCAAGAACCACTTGAGAGGAGTATCAACACTTTATGTAAATAGAATTTTAAAATGGGTTATGTTTTCAATATATTCAACCACCATTTATGGAACACCAAATCTTTCCAAAACATATCTGTATTGCCCTCACAAATCTTAATTACTTTATGAACCTGACAAAAAAACTTTCATGTTTTGCTTTGATTCAGTAGACCTAAATTGGAAGGACTTTCTGGGATTAGGCAAATCCAACCCATTGTTTTTGTTAACATATGGAAAATATTGCCCACTAATATGGTGTTTATTTCCTGAATTTAACTTTATTTGTTTGGAATATGAGAAATGGTTATATGAAATCCAAGAGTTTGAGTGGCATTGGTCATAAGCTATTTTACCATTTTTATATTTGCTTGAGAAGATGGGAATGCAATGTATGACCTATAAATTTAAGGGTAGGGTATCTTTGCTACTTTTATTCAGCTGAATTTTCTTCGCTTTTTATTTTTCTGCATGCAGGTTCGTATATATCATTAAATTCCATAGCTAGCTATGGTTGGGGAATTGGTTATGATATAAGAAGGAATATTGGTGGAGTCCTCAATACGTTATTGAAGATTGTAGAACAGGTAAAGTAAAAAAACATGTGTATAGATTTTTTTGGTATGATATGCTTGGCTGGATGTTAGTGATAGTTCAATAAAGAAGTCTAACTACATAATATTACCTCCCTAGATTTGAAATCCTTCCTTTCCAAGTGGGCCCAAGAAAACTCAAGTGGAAATTGATATGAATATGGAAAAATAAAAAAATAAAAAGTATTTAATATTGTATATGCCCTGGTTATTCATTATAATAAGAAATAAACATTCAAAAAATGTTATCAAAAATAAACGTTTCGATAATTTGGCTGTCTAAAAACGGTGAATCGTGCAGAAATGGTGATGTATCTGGTCGATAGTTCTAACTTAAAGATTGTTACTCATTTGGAGTTGAAGGAATGTTTTTTTTTTTTCACCTCTCAATGATTTGTAGTTTTAGTCAAATGATATATGATACTGTCATAAAGAAGAATAATGATGATGATGGGTGGACCTTTCTTCTCCTTTCTATTCCCTATGATGGCTGTATTTCAGATCTGTTTGCTTTCACTGCTTTAATCTCTAGACAAGGAAAAAAAATTTAGTGGAGAATTGGAATGATTGTGGACTTCATTGTCATTTTGGAAACAATAAAGTTCGAATCAGAACTTATCAGTAGTTGATATGAATTGAGTGTTGAAGCATCTCTATTGATCCTAGTGCACAAATGAATTTCATGGATGAGGATGCTTCTTCGGGCTCTGGAGATGATGCAAACATGCTAGATGGAAACAAGCATCATTCTGGGGCACCATCAAGTTCAGGTCGTCGGAAGAGAAGTCGCAAGGCTACCGGCGATGCTATAGTGGATGCTATGCTTGAAATAGCTGCAGCATCAAAAATGAGGGCAGCGGCAATCATGAAGAGCGAAGAAGGGTTTTCCATAAGCAAATGCATAAAGGTACTGGATGATATGCCAGGCATTGATCAGCAGATCTACTTTTCTGCATTGGATTTGTTTGAGAACCCTAATGCGAGAGAAACTTTCATATCTCTTAAGAGTGAGAAACGGTTACCGTGGTTGCAGCGCAAGTTTAGTGCTTCCTCTAATTGAATAGTATGAGCAGTCTTATTGTTTCCCTTTTCCTTTTGTTGTGTAGTTAAGGTGCCAAAGATTTTTTTGGTTTGTATCGAGTTCACTCCAAACAGTTAACATTTGTAACTAATAATATGACATTCTAATTTGCATACTATTATCATTTTTGGCTTGAAACTGCAAGATTTGTAGTGGATTTTGTTTCATTTGATGGGTTTTCTGTTTTTTTAGGCCATTTACGCCACTCAAGTGGTTGTCTTGTGTGGTATCTTAAATTTGATTTTACAGATACAACAGCTAGCATGGATGATTTTGACTTAGAATTGGATGAGATGGAACTAACTGCGGCAGCGGCTGGCTACTACTATTATAACAGTATTACCAAGCAAACTTGTCGTAGTCTGTCACCGAGTAAAGAAAGTGGATTTATGACCGAAGTTCTCAATGGTAATGATGATGTGTTCCAGGAAATGTTTCGGATGGATAAAAATGTTTTTCACAAGTTATGTGACATTCTTCGGCAGAGAGGCATGTTACGTGATACTGCTGGTGTTATGATAGAGGAGCAGCTGGGAATTTTTTTGAATATTATTGGCCATAATGAACGTAACAGAGTAATCCAAGAGCGGTTTCATCATTCAGGTGAAACCATCAGCCGTCATTTCAATAATGTGTTGAAGGCAGTGAAGTCACTCTCTCGTGAATTCTTACAAACACCAACCCCCTCTACCCCTCCAAAAATCCTTGGAAATGTTAGATTTTATCCATATTTCCAGGTGTGTGTTCAATGTCATACTTTTCTCATTTGATTTGTTCTTTTGCCATTCACTTTTAGTTACTATCTTTTAACTAGAATGTTACTATCTGTTTTTAGGATTGTGTAGGAGTCATTGGTGGAATGCACATTCCAGCCCATGTCCCAGCCAAAGATCAATCCCGTTTTCGAAACAAGAAAGGTGTTCTTTCCCAAAATGTGTTGGCAGCTTGCACGTTTGACCTCCAGTTTATATTCATTTATCCTGGTTGGGAAGGATCAGCAGCAGGTTCACGTGTATTGAAGGCAGTCCTTGATGATCCACATCAGAATTTTCCTTGTATTCCTGAAGGTTTGCCTCAGATATTTTATATCTGAAACATGCTGCTTGCATACATTATTTAATCTTATATACATACACCACGTGTAATGCCATCCACAACTTATGTTTGTCAATGAGTTTAGCTTGCAGGAAAATATCAACTTACATTTATCACTGATTTTCTTGCAGGGAAATATTACCTTGTTGACACAGGATATGCAAATATGAAAGGATTTATTGCTCCATTTCAAGGGGTAAGGTATCATGTTCATGAATATAGAGGTGCTAATCAGTTACCTAGAAATGCAAGAGAGCTATTTAATCACAGGCACTCATCTCTTAGCAATGTCATCCAGAGGTCTTTTTCTTTGTTGAAGACTAGGTTTCCGATTCTCAAACTTGCTCCTCAGTATGCTGTTCATATTCAAAGAGATATAGTTATAGCTGCATGTGTTCTACACAATTACATCCGGCGTATGTCAGAAAAGGATTGGCTGTTTTCCGATGCAGAAAGGATAACAATGGATGAATTGCCTGATCTTGATGAAAATCCTGACATGGAATTGGTTGTTTGTTATTCCGAGAACATGTTGCTTTTTCATTGAGAGAGTCAATTGCAGCAGAAATGTGGAATGACTTTATAAATAGATGGGATCAGTGGTAAACTGTCTTTCATGATTATGATTATGATTGTTATTACTATTGTTATTATCAATATTATTGCTGTTGTTGTTCTTATCAACTGACACCAGTCCCTCCCTCATCAGTCGGCTCGGTGCATCATTTGCATCTTATATCTAGCTTACTCTCAGCCCTCTTTTGCCTATCTGGTCCTCAAGCATCAATTTTCCAGAAGGTTGCATGATAAATTGATAAACAACTCAAGGAGATAAAACGTCATTATTCTGTACGGGCATGACAACCTGATTTTGGGAGTTGATTTCTTGTATGCCCTCACTTCTCAGCAAACAGAATCAAATAACAACTAATGTTTTATCAAAAGCAGAGAAAAGGACAATGCCACTGCGGAAATGTGTAATCGAAAAAAGATAAATAGATGTCGAGAAAATATGTAAAAAAAAGATTGGGAAATTGGTGGCTCTGGCACAGCGTTAATAATAGGGAGATTCACTAATATATCCAATATAGGACAAATTATAAACATACCCCATATGAAATGGACTTTAGAAACATCCAAAACTCATTTATAACATAACAAAAAGGCTTTTAACTTCTTGTAAATTACAAAACTGCCATTGATTTCTCAAAACAAACCCAACTCCAAAACATATAAATAAGCTCAAAATACTCAATAGGACATCAAAGTAATTTAATAATCAAAATTAAATTCAATAAGGCCAATTGTCATTTTTTGGATTTTTTTTGGGTTTGTTTATAGAAATTAAATGGTGTGAGGTTTATTTATAATTTTAGTGCTAAGAATGGGTATTTGACTAAATATCTCTTGATAAAATAACTTTTTTTTAACCTTATAAATCTAACGCCTATAAATACTCCTTATTTTCCATGTATCGCCTTCTTCTCACTTTTCATTTTCATTATTCTCTCTTCTTCTCCTTCAACAAACCCTAAATTGAGAAATAGAGAAATAGAGACCGAGAAACTGAGAAAGGGAGTTCTTCCATAAACAGAGAAAGGTTACTTCTTCCACAATTCCACTGCAATTGCCCCAAATTTCAAAATCCACAAGAATTCTATTTCTGGGTTTTGGTTCTATGGGGCTGTCCAATAGCACAGACTATGGAATCAATGTTGGTTCCTCGTATTTCAAGCTGGGAGATGATGAAATTGTCATTATTGCTTCAGGGGCCACATGCAATATGAGCATGAGTGGGTATTATTCCTATAGTAAACCAAATGATATTAGTAATATGCAATCTATTGTTGTTTCACATGAACGTCGTATTGCCACTGTATTGCCTCCCTAGTACCTTTTTTAAGTCTCTGTTTGACTGAAATTATAGTGGGATTATGTTGTTTCGGTATTGTCATCGTATAGCTCCCGTATTTAATTCTTCTTTTTCTTCTTTTAATTTAATTCTTCATTCAGTTTCTTTCAAATTTTGGAATTTAGGGCAGTGATTTAGGTATTTAAATTGGACATGAAAGAGACACATTAATTAGAACCAATTATGTCTAGTGTATTGCCCTTGTATTAGCATCGTATTGCCCCCTTAGTGCTCCTATATTGATATCGTATTGCCTGTTTTTTTTAAAGTCTGCCTAGGAATGAAATTATGATGCAGTTTTTGTATTGCCTTTGTATTATTGTCGTATTGCTACGTTATTGTCCTATATTGCTATGATATTGCCTTTTTTCAACTCTGTTTGGGAATGAAATTATAATGCAGTTTTTGTATTGTCTTTGTATTGTCGTTGTATCGCTCTTTATATAACCAATTTCCTTTTTTTTGCCCTTATTTTCGTCATATTGCTCTGTATTGCAACTATATTGCCTCTCTAGCACTTTTTTTTCAAATCTGTGTTGGATTAAAATTATTGCGGGATTATGGAGTTTTTGTATTGCTTTCGTATAGCTCCTCTATTCCTCCTATATTGCATCACCACCACCTTTTTTTCAAGTCTCTTCAAAATAAAATGAAAGTCTTGGGAAGTTGCGAATAAGGAGTTGTTGGAATAAGGTAGCTAGAAAAATCATTATGTTGGAATACAATAGCATTAATTGGTAGTTAAAAAGATAATTTTTTTCTTAATATTGTAAATACACATATAGTGGCACTAAATAAGGACTACAAAAGCATTAATGCGCCATTATGGTATGTGAGTCCTCCTTTTGGCCCTATATTGCATCCTATAAAGAAAGAATTGTCTTATATTCAAAATTTGCAAAGAATATTAAAAAGAATTGTCTTATATTCAAAATTTTCAATGAAAAATATTCTTTGAAAAGAATCAATAATCTACACAACTTTGGACATTAAGAAGAATATTTGACATACTCATGAAACAATTTTTGCTATAGTAGGTTTGTAATGAAGAAGTTCTTCTCCAAGCAAAAGTGCACTCAAAGTGGCCCACACAAACAAAAAATGCAGAGTCAATTTTTGCTATATGTGTATCATACGTCCTCCAATTCTCTTATATGTGCGGCTCAGGGTTCAGTTGGCAAGCAAGGATTATGTGTGGGATTTTCATTCCGTCAAAGACCATATCCCCACCAAAGTCATGGCTCACCTCCTAATAGTGCGGCAAGGAACGCTGACATTTGGTATGGGAACCACTTCAATTATGCAGGGTAATATTATTGTAAAATAAATTACCATACATTGAACATGGAATACATAGGATACAAAAAATCAGAAGATCATAATCTAGGGGAAGATATGCATAGAAACCAAGTCACATATATATCGATTAGATATCTATTTCTTTCTAGTTTCTTTCTAGTTTCATTATTATTGCTCCCCATCAAATGTCTAAAAAACAAGTTGGGCAGCAAGTTTTAACACTCGGATTGATTGAGAACCAGACGTGTAAAAAACATTTGAAATATTCTGAATGCAATTAAGCAAGGCACAAAGCAATTTTTGAATAAATAAATTACAGCTGAAAGTTTAAAGCAATAGAACCACAAAACACCCGACTAATGAGTAAATCGCAGAACACATTCAATGATTTTTGAAATCAAAGTTAAAGCCTTTGAAATTAAATGAAATAGCATGCCAACTGATTTAATAGTATATAAGGTCATATACATTCAAAAGACACTGTTGCAAACTCTGGAAACAATGTATTGGACTGACTGAAAAACATGCCTATTAGGATCTGATTTTAATGAAGATTAACCTAGATAGAAACAGTATTGGTGCCTTTAATCAAAGAAAATTTCAGCCATGCTTTTTTTTTTTTTTTCAAGTGTTTGATGCCTTTAATCAAAGAATTCATAATAGACACTTACATTCTTAGTAGTCGTATTCCCAATTGGGTTCTAAAACCTCAAATTATATTCTCATATTGGTCTTTTATGAAAGACAAACAATGAAGATAACTATTTTATTCATAATACTTCACTTGCAATTAAGTGACTCGATCGACAAGCTCCAGAGGTCTATAGCTGAGATGGGTAACTTCAAAAGCTATGATTTTCAACTTATGATGTTTTAGTCTTCTTTTGAAAAATCTCATAACATAAGACCATCTCCAACCCATGAGGGGCTAAATCCAAATTTTCTCCCTCCAAAAAGTGATTATTTGGGTTTTGTCCGGACTCAAATTGTTTTTTCTCCCAACCCTCCGGGCTCAAATTTTAAGTCCGCAACTTTATTAAATTGTTTAAGAATGGTTTAAGTCTTATTTTTTTTTTTTATGGATAACTTTTCTTCATTCAATCTTTTTAAATAACTTCACAATTAAAAATTTTGAACAATTTGACCTAAAAAAAATTAAAATTCCACAAATATAATTTGATTTCAAAAGAAAACACACAACATAATTCTAAAAGAAAACACACAATACTTCAAATTCACCATACATGAATGCCAATAGGAATAAACTAATAACCACCATCGTGGGGGCTTGGATAATAGTCCCCTGAGTTGTCTTCAGGATTAACGGTAGACTGTTGACCCCCTGCATGTTCTTGCATAATTTCATCTTGTTTATCCCCCCAATACTTCTTCTTTCTTGGAGTAAATTTAGACACGTCCATGGACATTATTTTTTGTTCTTGGGATTCCTTTTCTTGTTGCTTCTGATACTTATAAGCATCAGCTTGATCTTGGACAAACTTGTCCAATATGTTGAGCTTTCGTCTCCTATCCTCCTCGAAAGCAATACCTTGCTCCACCAATGTTTCCAAGTACTTATCCCTTTTTTGTTGAGAAGGGTCAGCCATCTTCCCTTTGCAGCCTTTTGTTTATCTCGCCCTCAGGCCTTGGACTAGGCATGGTGATTTCGTCTGCATCGTTATCCAAATTCACCATACTTGCACTAACTCCAGAAGAACGTTGTGTGGGAGGCTCATTTATATCGTTCCACTTTGGGCAATCTTTTAAAATTTCCCTAGCATGGTACAATTTCAAAGGCCTATTTTGAGGCTTATTATCATTAAGAAATATTGTTTTCGCATACACGTCCTACGCATGAAAAAATAAATTTAAGTTTGGAGTTGAATAAAATTACAAATATAAATTTAAAGCTTTAATGAGAATGGTTACTTACCACATCATGTAAATTTGAGCCACTTCGTGGGTTCGTATTGGCCTTAGTCAAGCATGCCTTCCAAAGAGAACATTGTTGGTTGATAGTCTTGAACCGAGAAGCAATGGCTTGATATGTTCGTCACTCAGGTCCACTCATGCCCGGATCATTTTCCAGAAACTTTTGATATACACGCTTCCAAAATGTGTCGCTTGCTTGATTGGTGCCAATAGCCCCATCTTCACTGATAGAAACCCACCCTTTGCACAATGCCTCATCTTCTTCGGGCTTCCAATTCACACCTCTTTGAGATTTTGTGGACATCTTCAACAAGAATGAAAGGAGATTGATGAGATTGACAAAGGAAAAATAAATTGAGAAATAGATAAAATGTTTTTGGTAGATTATTTGAGAAATGGATGGGTATTTATAGAGTTTGGAGTGAGTTTTGGGGTTGGATTTGATCTAGATTAATTTAAAATATTATTTTGACCGTTGGATTTAAATTTCAGCCGTTGGATTATTTTTTTTTACCTGTTTGTAGGGGTCTTTTTCTTCCGGCAGCAAGTGGGCTGGGCTGATGAAATTGTCCCATTTGTCTAGTTCGAAAATTAAGCCCCAAAATGCTTCGAAATGGCAGCAAGGCCTTAGGAAGTATTTTGGTTACCTTCACCAATTAAAACAACAGGCAACTTCCTGTAGGGGTCTTTTTCTTCGCTGCGAGGTGGGCTTAGCTGATGAAATTGTCCTCTTTATTGAGTTCGAAAATTAAGCTCCAAAATGCTTCGAAAGGGCAGCAGGGCCTTAGGAAGTATTTTGGTTACCTTCACCAACCAAAACAACAGCAACTTACACATAATTTCTTCATGCTTACAGATAAAATCTTGGGCTTGGCATGAGAGGCATGTGGCATGGAAGCAAAATCAACATGGGTTTAGCATGAGGGAAAATTAAGTGTTTCTAGGGGAAAGATGGGGTATTAAGGTAGGAGAGGAAAGGGTTTTGCAGAGAGGTTTGGTTGAGATTGAGGGAAAGAGAGAAATGGGTGACTTGAGTATCACTTCCGGCAGCTCGTCGGTGACTCTTAGCAGCCTCCCAGAAGAGGAAAAAATGAGGGGAATAAGGGTGATAGACCAGCAAAGCACGAAAATTACTGAGCTTGCAGGTAGGAGAGGAAGCTTGCTCTTCCAAGTGTGTCTTGTGTTGGGTAGAGAGGGGTTCTATTTATAGCTGCTGGGATTTGCTCTTCTCCAAGAAACCCTAATGGTTTCCTCCCAATCTAGCTAAGCTTTCCTCCTTCTTTCTTCTCCTCCCTCTTGACTTACCTTATGGTGGCAACAATTAGCTCTGCCCAATCCCACAAAATCAGAGACTTTTGGGGGCTCAGGGCTCCCTCCCTTGGCTGCTTCAGAGGAGAGCCTCTATTTTCACCCATCTTCTTTATCTTCTTTCTTCCTTTTTCCATGGCCAAATTTGATGAAGGAAAGAAACTGGGTTTGTATGCTGGTTCAAGGGATGGCATCCCTCATTGCATGCTAATATCCCTTGGTTCCTTGAAGGATTTTTGCTTGGAACTTGGTCCCCCATGTGCTGGAACCTCCAGCGCTTTATTCAATAAACCTTCAGACCTCCCCCTTCGTGGCTTTTGTTCTCCCAGCCAGCTGGGGTAATTGTATGGGCCAAGATGGCTCATTAAATAAGTGGGCTTTTTGGTTGAGTCAATAGGCTACTTTTTGATTGGGCTATTTTCATTAAACGTTTGGGCTTTTGGTAAGGTTCATAGGCTATTTTGACTGGGCTATTTCTTCCTCTTGTGCTCACCCACATGTTTGGGCCTAAGAAATGGGCTTGAGTCCCGAGGCTCCCAAGCGACTCGGGGCTTCCATTTCTCGGCCCATCAATGGGCCTCATGTTGATTTATTACCATCCATACCACAACCCACTCAAGCAAGCCCCGGGCATTTGAGTGGCTTGTGCCCACTTAAGCTTGTAGCGCGACGTGTTGCTTATTTGCTTGCCCTGGCATGTGTGCAAGTGCGTATGACGAACTTTCGCGTGCCCTAATCGGGCTTCTCCTCGGTAAGGTATTGCATTGGGCCGAGAATTTATTTGAGCCAAACCGTGGATTTTTTGGGCCTCAACACTTACAGATAATTTCTTCACGTTTCAGGATAAACTTTTGGGCTTGGCATGAGAGGCATGTGGCATGAGAGCAAAATTCTCATGGGTTTAGCACTTTAGGAGAGAGAAAGTTGTGGGTTCCTATGAAGGTCAGAGGTTCTAATGGAAGAGATGAGAGGTTCTAAGGAGGATTGGGGGAGAGTTTTGGGTGATTTTCGTAGCTTCTGGTAGCTTGACAGTGACTCTGTCCAAGCTTCTGTCAATCTGCCAAAAAGGGGAAGCAAAGGAAGATGGGCAAGGATGGCACGAAAATTGCTGAGCTTGCAAGTGAAAGAGAAAGCTTGCTCTCTGAAGGCTGTGGGTTGTCTTGTGTTGGGTAGAAGAGGCCCTATTTATAGTTGCTGGGGTTTGTTCTTCTCCAACAAACCCTAATGGTTTCTTCCCAATCTAGCTAAGCTTTCCTCTTCCTTTCTTCTCCTCTTTCTTGACTTACTTCATGGTGGCAAAGTCAGCTCTGCCCAATCCCACAAAATCAGAGATTTTTAGGAGCTCCAGGCTTCTTTCGGCGGCTGCTTCAGAGGGGGAGCTTCCATTTTCACCCATCTTCTTTCTCTTCTTTCCTCCTCTTTTCATGGCCAAATCTGATGAAGGAAAGGAAATGGGAGCGCCTCCTGGTTTAAGAGATAGCATCCTCTCTTATGTGCCAATACCTCTTGGTTTCTTTGGATGCTTGCACTTGGGATTCGTTCTCCCAGCAGCCCCTCACATGTGAATCCTTGGCCTCTTCGTGGTCTTTTGTTTCAGCCAAGTGCTGAAGGCCTTGACTTCCCCTTATTCAAATGGTTGGGCCTTTTAATATAGAAAACAAAGTCATCTAATAAGTGGGTTAGGTTCCCCAAATATTTGGGCTTTATGGGCTATCTAAGATAATGGGTTATTTTTTTACTAAAGTGATGGGCTATTTTGGTTGGGTTACTCTAGTTGAAGCAATGGTCCATTTCCTCTCTTGTGCTTACCCATGTTTAGGCCTAAGAAAATGGGCCTGAGTCCCGAGGCCCCCAAGTGACCCGAGACTTCCATTTCTTGACCCATCAATGGGCCCCATGACAATTCGTTACCATCCATACCACAATCTCACTCAAGCCAGCCCCGGGCATTTGAGTGGCTTGGGCCCACTTAAGCTTATTGTGGGATAATAATTTCCTGCTTGGCATGGCATGTCGCTCGGCATGCTTTTTTAAATATGACGCTTGATTGGCACGAATTTTGCAGTACTAAATGCATCCTTATAATTTTAATCTCAGCTTCTATCGTGATAGATTTTTATTTGGCATGGCATGTAGGATATGGGTCGAGCATGGCAGACTTCTGTGCACTTGATCGGTGCATATTTATATATTATTTTGTACCCTTCTAGCTTATGATTTGGTTATGTTTTTTAGTTAAACTTGTGCTTTTAATCCTTTTTGTGTTTATCTTTCAATTCATTGAGCTTTAGGTAACAATGATGACTTTGGATAGGAAATGATGCAATCCATGCATGTTAAGGCTTTATTTGGGTGAATGGAAGAAGAGCTTAAAGACAAACTCATTTTGGCTACAACTCCTTGCCAGCCTAGTTTCGTAGGTCAACTTCTTGGCCTTGGATGAGCATGCTATGGGGCTCGAATGAGGTGATGATCTTCATGAAACTTGTTCCAATGGGTGTCTAGTACAACATATCCAAATTTCAGCCGAATTGGACATATGTGGAGTGCTTAGCCCGTCCAACACTCAACCTTGCTCAGTAGGATTTGCAGCTGCCAGCTTTTTGCCATGTGCCTTCTTTTAGCCATGTGCCTCACCCCAACTATAACTGACTTTGTACCCAACATAATGAGTGAAGTAGGGAGGCATTCCAGCTACGAAATTCTAAAGGAGCAAGTTGGTACATGATGGAGCTATTAAAGAGAAAGCATGTGCATGCATGTGAAGCAAAAGAAAGAAAAGAAATAAAATGAAGTCAATTCCAGTCCCTGTTTCGGCAGCCAACTTTTAGTGGCCAAAACGTACAATTCTACTATCAAATAGGAATACTTTCTTCATAGAAGTTGTTCCAATGGGTGTCTAGTATAACATATCCAAATTTCAGCCCCATTGGATACGTTTTGAAACATCAGGCCTTCCTACACCAAGCCTAGTTCAGAAGAATCATTTTTTTCCAGCAAAGGTGAAGAAAACCCACATGGGTTGGCAGCAAAAGGCAGTCACAAATTGAACACCTTTGATAATCCCATGTGAAGAAAGCTTGGGGTGCAGCAAAAGAAGTATGGGATGGGATTGATTCCAACCACACTAACATAGACAAGATGAAGTGTGAGTTATGGGTTGTATTAAAAGAAGGAATGGTGGTGTTGAATTTCATCATGATGTTCCTCCCTCTTAGTCCTATAAATAGAGAAGTCTTCAAGCTTCATAAATCACACCCCAAGGGGGGAGCTCTCAAACACTTCTCTAGAGCTCCCTTCCCTTCTCTCCCTTAAATTCTCTTAGTTTCCTTTCAAGTTGTAAATTGTTGTAACAAAATGAGTTTACTAAATTTTCCTTCAAGTTTTCTTAGTTCCACTTTACTTTTATTTGTAATGTACATTCTTTCTTAAGTATTCAAGTTTAATTAGTTTCCAAGTTTCAATTATGATTTTTGTTCTTATTCATTATGCTTATAAGTTAATATGCTAGTTTGAATGATTGATCACCATTTAGGCTTGCATGTTAGCTATCTTGGTTTGAATTAAGAGTAGACACCATGCTTTAATTCAAATTGAACTATAAATAGGAAGAGTATGTATGGACATTCGACAATAGGGATTAGATACATGCTTGGTTGTTTAAATTGTTCTTCTATGCTTAATGGGTTCCTAATGCTTAATTTTAGGTTAGACAACAAATGATCAAATTAGGGAATTAGGAATACAAGGTTATGACCAAACATCATGGCTTAATCATACTTTAGCTAGAATCAATCCGTTAATCTAATTGAACTTGGGAACTTATTTCCTTGAGTTATTTCCTTTTTTTTCTTGTTTTATTTATTTTCTTTTTCATTTCTGTTTTGTGTAGGGGAAATGAATTGGATCACTCAATCACCAATCCTCGTGGGATCGACCTCGCACTTACATATGCTATACTACCGAACGGCTCGTGCACTTGCGAGTATCACAAGTTGAGGATGCAGCTGAATCCATTTTGGTGCAGCTCGAATTGACGCAACAGCACTTCAAATTGAGTCTTTTTCCAATAATATACCGTCTTGGGCCGGAAATTTATTCAGGCCCAACCATGGATTTTTTGAGCCTCAACACCGTTAAAATAGCATAGATTTAATCCACATCGTTGATTTAAGTTAAATGTACATACAAAAAAAAAACAAACAACAACATTTATTCAAATGTAGCCGTTGGATTCCAACGGCTACTCTATGGGACGACGACAAGTGGCGCGGAGAGAGACAAAAAGCAGTTGCAAAATTCAGAGGTGGGGGCCACGTCAGAAACTTTTGCACATGGGGCTGTTTTGAGGTGCAGGTGGGCTCCACGAAAGGTTTGGGTCCAGGCAATACTTGGACCCATATTTGGGTCCAAATTTGGGTTTTCCCAAATTTTGAGTCCTTCATTTTGTTGGGTTGGGGGAGATTTGGGGCAATATTTTGGGTTTGAGTCATTGCATTGGAGATGGCCTAACTTGTAAACACCTCAGCCAGGACGGCTTCACATGGAAATTGCAAGAAGACCAAAAACCATAAAGACAAAAATATGGAAATTGGGTTCTATAAAACAACAATACGACGACAGTACAAAGGCATTACAAAAACTGCATTATAATTTAATTCTTAGACAAAGTTAAAAAAGGGCAATACCATAGCAATATTGTAGCAATACGACAGTAATAAAAAGGCAATACAAAAACTGCATTATAATTTCAATCTGAGGCGAACTTGAAAAAAATGCAATACGATATCAATATAGGAGCACTAAGGAGGCAATACGAAGGACAATACACCGAACATAATTGGTTCTAAGTCCTGCGTCTTTTTCATGTCCAATTCAAATACCTGAATTCTTGCCCTAAATTCCAAAATTTGAAAGAAAATCAATCCAGAATTAAATTAAAAGAAGCAGAAGAACTGAATAGATGAGCTATACGATGGCAATACAAAAACTACATAATCTGACTATAATTTCATTCAAACACAGACTTTAAAAAAAAAAAAAAAAAAAAGGTGCTTTGGAGGCAATACAGTGGCAATACGACGTTCATCTGAAACAACAACAGATTGCATTTTACTCATATCATTTGGTCAAATCTGGGTTCACTATAGGAATAATACCAACTCATGCTTAGTTTGCATGTGGTCCCTGAAGCAATAATGGCAATGTCATCATCTCTTAGCTTTAAATATGAGGAACCTGTTAGATATATGCCCTAGAAGCTAATATAAAATGGATAATTCTAAGTAAATAATATATAATAGTAAATGGGCAAGAACGTTGCTTTAGATACATAATGTACATAAAGTAACAAGTCCATGGATTAAGATATAAATGGAAAGTGTTCTAAAGAAGTTAGATGCACGAAACCTTTCCATACATATAAATATCGTATCCTAAAATGTTCCTGGTCATATGATCACCAATTGGACAATGGTGACCTGCAAAGACTAGTACACATTATGTCTGCTCAATTGGGAGGATAACTAGTCTCAAGTCATTTGTGTAGAGATACTGAGACAGATGTGTAGGTGCTCTATAGAAGATGGAGTCCATTGAACGCGATCAACTCTAGAATTCTTGCATGGAAGTCTTACTCACAAGTGTCAAACAAAGAATTCTAAGTTGTGATAATGCAAATTAATCCTTAGACCTGAGACATCACAATTGTCTTGTGTATATGTTGTTTCTCTTTGAGAGCACTATATGGTCGTATCAAATGATGTGACTTAAAGGTGTTCCTCAGGATTCTCAACGTGTACGTAGAGACAGGTTAATGTACAACAAGGAATCTCAGCTCTTAGTAAAAGGAGAGAATACTCTAAAGATATGATTCGTGAATCTTTGGCCAAAGTATTGGATGGAAATTAAAACAAGAACGATTGCAATTTCATCAAATTGAATCATATAATCAAGAGATGTCATATTAGGGATTTTGACATAAGTTTACCATATCCCGAGAATATGACATAGAGTATTGAATTAGAGAAGGATCGAATTATATTGTAATCACAAACTGACTAGGTTCTCTAAATGAATTCTTTTTAGCTTGGGTATACATGACATACTGCTAGGTGTCACTCATGACTTGTGGAAGCCCTATAAGGACGAATTATAATTAGCCTTTGCCAATAAGGAAAATTGTATGGAGGGATACAATTCACACTTGATTTAAAGTGAATCATTCATACCCACTGCCTCGCTAATTAGAACCTATAAGATCGCACACTAAAAAGGAGTCGATTAGGAAATTATGAAGAGAATGAATGATTTTGTGACTTGGTCAAAGTCAATGTGGAAGTCAAAAGTGAAAGGTCAAAGGCCAAACAGTTGACCCGACACTTGACACAATCAACTAAGGATGACCGGGACCAACACTCGTTAGACAAGTGCGTGATTAAATTAATTAAGTCACTAGAGTAATTAAATTAATTAGATTAATTTAATTATTCAATTAAAGTTATGAAACTTTAATTAAAGGTCCCATATGACTTTGAAATTCAAAAGGGATTTGACCATACGGACTTAGGCACATATGTGACACATTAAAAGATTAATGTGTTGGACCAAGATAGCAAAAGATAACACACAAAAAGGGGGTGTGGCTACACTAGGGCTTGGGGGCATTTTTGTCACTCTTGTGACATTTTTGATCCTGTAAGTGTATAACTATGGAATCCTATCATCCTAGGGTTTTCAAGTTGGTGAAATTGGAAAAGAGAAAACATCAAACTCTCTCTCCCTAACCCCTTGAATCTATCACATCAAGTGAGGGTGCTATCACCACTCTTCACTTGTTGTTTACTCGTTCTCTCATCCCATTCAATCCTTGGTGAAGAGCTTTGGGGAGGTGCATATCTTTGTACCTATTTGGAGAGCTACAAGGTGGAGAATCAACATCAAAAGGAGAGCCAACAACAAAGGGACCACTCCCTCTACTTGAACACCATTCTTGGTTTCAAGATTCACTCCAAGGGTATGAACATCTTATCTTTCCCTCAAATATGATTTAGAGAGTTTTTGGTGCACACTTTCATAGAATTATAAAGATTGGGACCAAATGAGACTTGCATGAATCCCTAGCTTATTTAATGCTTCCGATTTTACTTTGATTTCATATTAGATATGGCATACTAGGTGATTTATACTCTCAAAGTTTGGTTGTAGAATTTTTTGAAATCTCTACACAACACAATTCCCACAATATTCCATTCAGAACCAACATCAATTCCATAGTTTGTGATGTTGGACAACCCCATATAATGAAAACCCAAAAATAGAATTCTTGTCGATTTCGACATTTTGGGCAATTGCAGTGGAATTACGGAAGAAATAGCCTTTCTTTGTTTATGGAAGCAACTTCCTTTCTTTGTTTCTTAGTCTCTATCTATTTTTCTCTATTTCTCAGTTTAGGGTTTGTTAGAAGGAGAAGATGAGAATGACAGGACCCGCTCCAAATTCCTCAGAATCCGTGACGAATCCTGTGGTTTTTTTTTTACATTCACCCGATGCCGGGCCCATTTATAAACATTATCCTCTTCTCCAATAACATAGGAAAAGAGGGTTGAGACTTTCTGCTGAAATTTTGGTAGAGTCTTCCCTAAAAAACGGACATTTGCCAAATTATTTCCACCTGTAATAATAATAAAATCATAGTTTAAAAATTCTCAAACTTTAGCATGCACAATCATAAATAATTGTAAAGACTCAATCCATAATCATTCATCAATCTAAAACAGGTTTCAGCCCCATCACAACCACCAACACATTTTCACCAAACTCAACAAATCTAATAAATAGGATTTGATCCCAATGACCAGATTAAGATTCCAAAAATATAACAATGAACTCAGGCTACCTACGTACCCTTATTGAGGGATCAAGCCACACGTAGTTCTTCAATCAATAATAACGAACCAGATAATATACAATTATTTTCAGTAATACCAAAGAGTTAATTCTTTTAAACATTAGTCTTTTCCCAATATAGTATAAATGTCATTTTCCCTCTCCCTGTTACTTTACTACATGCCGGAGAGTCCAACGCCACGCGTAGTAAAGTAACAGTAACCAAAGTGTACCGATCCTTTACCACACGTTGAAAAATCCAACAACACGTGATGGTAAGGTAACCAGTATCCAAGTGAGCACACACGCTGGAAAATCCAATGCCATGTGTGGCTCAACCAAACCATGTTCTACGAGCGCAGACTGCTTTATCACACGCCAGAAAATCTGACGCCACGTTTGATAAAGTACTAACAATCAAGTAAGCCCACACGCAGAAAAATCCAACGCCATGTGTGGGTATAATAAATATGGAAGGTATGTATGATAGTGAGATTCACAACCCTAATTCAATCTTTCCCAAATTCTCAATATTTCAATGTACCCAATTATTTATTCATAGTATATAACAAAAATAGACTCACAAAAGCATAAATTCCATAAAGACCCCAAAATAATTCAAATAACGATCAAAACTTGTTTACTTAATTTCCATAAAATACTATATTCCATAATTTCTAATATTTCACAAACTTCAAATATCAAACTAATATCCACTAATTCCATAAAATACTATAAAACAATCTCATAAACCAAACATAATCAAAATGACTCAAATAACAATCAACACTCATTTACAAGGTTATTTTAGTACTTTTTGAAGGGCGAAACTACCGCAGAAGACTCACGGTCAACCGAGAGGTCAAATTTTCCAAATTTGGTCAACCAGGCCCGCGGGGCCCATGACCTCCGATTTCCGATCCAAAAGTTCCTACGGGTTCAACAAAGTTTACTAAACACGTCCTACAAGTTTGGTCTAGTTTGAGCAGTCGGATCGCTCGTGATCGCATGATCGGATAGTTACCATTTTACACAAACTTTAAGTTATTGAATTGGAGCATTTGGGACTCTGATTCTTGATCAGTGAATTCCTGCGCGTGGGTGTCTTGAGAAAATTTTGTTTACCGAAAAATTCTCGAAACACCCAATAATACATACACCTACGTGATTCAGGACAACAAGTGGAGCAACTTTTGTTTTTGGGCCACTTCCAAAAAGTGACCGGAACTTGCTGGAAACTCGAGCCGAATACTAGATGAAACTTTGAGTTATAAAATGGGTTTCAAAACTTCAAAATCAATCCTAATCAACCCAACCATCAGCTAGAACACGTTGAAATGATGAGAAAGCATACCTGGATCGACAAAAACATTGACCGGAATCGTTGGAACGAACGCCAAAAAGTTTATGTAAAATCCAGCCTATTTTTCGCGATTTTCGGCAATCGTGGCTGCAGGTTTCATCAGAGGTGGGGTGGGTCGGCAAGAGGAAGTCGCGGTGGTCATTTTGGTACCGATCTCGTGGCCAACTGGCCGAACGTGGTGGTTGTCGCCGGTCCTTTGACCAGCGCTGTTTGGTTGTGAGGGAGAGAGACATCAAGAGCGAGAGAGAGAGAGAGAGAGAGAGAGAGAGAGAGAGAGAGAGAGAAGAAGAAGAAGAAAAAAATCTGGTTTTTAAAAACTGGACTTCGAAATATTTACGGTTGTGCCACTGCACTTCCGTTGATCGTAACTTTTTTGTTACAACTCCAATTTGAGCCCACTACGTGTCTACGAACTCGTATCGACGCAATCTACATTATGGTTCCATTCAACTCCCCAAAATCCTACTGGAATAAAAAGTGACCAAAATAACCCTATCCTGAGGGCAAAATTGTAATTCCATATATATTTAAATTAAATCATTTAAATGGGTAATTAATATTGGGCCGGGGTGTTACAGAGAAGAAGAGAATAAGAGAATAAGAGAGAAGAGAGAAGAATGAAAATGAAAAAGTGATAAGAAGGCGATACATGGACAATAAGGAGTATTTGTAGGCGTTAGATTTATAAGGTTAAATAAAGTTGTTATTTTACCAATGTTTACTCAAGACAATGTCAATGCCACCAATTTCCCAAAACGATTTGAGGGATTTTGAGAAAGGGTTTGTGTTGACTGATGACTGATGAGGCAGGATGGAGGAGGGGTTATGGTTGAATTGCTAGGGAGATGGCAGCCATGGCACTCGAAAAAAGGTTTGTGTTATAGGTGTTGAGGCCCAAAAAATCCAAAGGAAGGCCCAAATATTTTTCAAGCCTAATGGAACGCTTCACCGAGAAAGAAATCTGACTGGGGTATGCGAGGATTTGTCATATGTGCTTACACAAGCTGTGGTCCGCGTGCCATGCCAAGCAAATACGCAACCCGCCACGTAAGGAGGTGTGTGGGTCTTTTTTGTTCCAGCAGCTCTAGGTGGACTTGGGCCGCTATAAAGAGAGAGTGAAGTTGCCCTAAAATACTCTGAAAGAATGATGATTCTTAGGGAGCACTCTAGTTTTTCTCACCAAGCAGATAATGATTATTGTGAACTGAGATTTTGTCTTGGCTTGAGTGGCTTGTGGCATGGGAGCTAAGTCTCCATGAGTTTAGCAAGAGCGTTTGCTTGAGTTGAAACAGGGTTTTGGATGAAGGTTATTTTAGGGCTTGGAATGGTTTCTGATTTCTGTGAAAAGGGTAGATGATGGTTTCTAGAAAAAAGGAGAGGATGGCTTCTGGAGAGAAGAATATGATGGTTTCTGGAAAAAGAGAGAATGGAAGAGTTAAGCTTGAGTGTTTCCAGCAGTGGGTGTATGGCTTGCTCGATGTCTTGGTTAGTTATGTTCCTTTTCTTAGTAAGACATTGCTTCCATTTATAGCCGCTAAAGCTGAAGCAGGAAATGAATGAGCGGCTCAGGTTGGTGACACAATAAACTATGCTGAAGTAAGAGTGGCAGTGGTTTATGACCGTGGTTTTGGTTGTTTAAGAAAATTGGTGATTGGGTAGTAAATGCTGAGGAAGACACTTTCTATGCTTACCAACAATGGGCTCAATAGAAATGGGCTTGGGTTTCGGCACTCCCAAGCAGCCCAAAACCTCCATTTCTTGAATCTTTTGATGGGCCTCATCGATCCTTGTAACTATCCACACCACAACCCGCTCAGCAAGCCCTAGGCATGTATGTGGTTTGGGCACACTTAAGCTTGTCGGGTGGTTTAGCATAGGACTAAGAACAATTGGTCGTGTTTAGTTATGAGTTAACACGGCAGGATTTTTGGTGAACTGTCGTCTTTATTTTCTACGTCGGTGGATTCATACCTGTTGTCGTTGTTTTTTGGTCAAATTTTAACTCTGAAGAAAACCTTTTTAATAAGAAGACGCTTTTTTTATTTGTGTGCATCGTTTTTAAAAAATATTCAACAATACCTCCATTTTTTAGTTGTTTAAGGCACTTATCCACTGCGGTTTTTTGTTACCGTCGTCTTTTTAAACACAACGACGGTTTTTTGTTCTGCCGTCGTCTTTTTCTGGTCGTCTTTTTCACTTTTTGTAGTAGTGATTCTCCACAGCAACACCTTCGTAAGCTCCAAAAACACCGCAGCAGCAAGTTTTGGCTCTCTCTCTGATATATTTTGTGGGTGTATTGAAATATGGTGAAGAAGTATATGGTGTCAAGATGGTCCATAGAAAGAGCTTAGGGTGACCTTATATAGTTTAAAACAACTAAACCCTACTCTAAAAAGGTCTTGAAAAACTCTCCTAAAGCAAAAAAAAAAATCCCAAACAATTAAGGAAACAAACTATGAAAGAATCCTTCTTTGACTTGGAAACACGTCAGCCAAATAGCACACACGTTTTGGGGTCTTTCCACTTCCTAGAAAATTCTGGAAAAATATGATAAATATAGCTTGATCTCTAAGCTTTCCAAACATATATCACACGCCATTCGGAAAAATTGAAAAAGTCTTCAAATCTTCAATCTTCCACAGCAATGCAGTTCTAACAAGATTTCAACTTAGGTTGTCTTGACTTGCAAGTCTGGAGCATTTGGCTTAGTAGAAAATTATGAAACTTTGATATAATGATCTTCAATGTCTTAGCTTTCTTCTCTAATTGGCCTTGCACTAAAATTCATTTGAAAAGTCAATTTTCAGTCAAAACCCTTCCAAGAGCGCAGAATAGCTGAAAATAAGGAAAGTAAGGTAATAATGTTATTTTTAATTAACTTTCCCTACAAAAACCAAATATAAGAGGTATACAAATATAGGAAATAATGCACTTATCACATGTCCCTTACATAATTATAGACATCTCTCTTTACAAACCCAACATTTTCCAATCCCCCTACTTGCACCTCAAGAAAGCTTACTTGTTTATGTACAGGGATATTAACTTTGCTTATATATACACTATAGACCTTTGTAGACTATGTTAAGATATGGTGAGATCTCAATAGATGGAATTTATCAAATGTGGTCATTTCATGGTTGTGTACCTCATTGAAACCTACGACAATGTGCTTATTCTTGTCTTGTACCTTCAAAATCGCAAGTTTAGCCTTGCAACCAGTTGGAGTACAACCTCGCTATCTTCTTTTACGACTAACATTGTTTGTCAACGAATACCTTTGTTTACAACATACATATTCTTTCCTTGTTACCTCTCCTGTCAATGTGCATGTTCTCGTTGTAGAACACCGAATTATTCTGAATCCGGCTTTCGCGGCATACATATTATAGAACTTGAACACTTCCTCACAACAATCAAATTCAAGTCTCAATTTTGATTTGAACTCTAAATTTACTTCCAGTATCACCTGTCTTTCACACTTCATTTCACAATTCTTACAATTTAACCCTAAATATCACATCACCACCATCATAACATCATTGGCACATGCTTTCAAGGAGCATTCAAATATATATTAACCAAAACACAATATGCAAATGAGTCTCTGGAGAAACATTAAAGATACAGGTCTTCAAATATATATTAACCAAATAAATATTATATGAAAACTAAAAACACTGAAATATACATTTATATATATTTTACAGATAAATAAACGAAATATAGTATGAAATATTAGTAAATAAGTATTCTACACATATGAATTAGTTTTGAGTCTCTCATGAAACATTAAATAACCTCCATACAAACTAACGTAACTCATGCTGATGTCCAATACTAAAATTGACAAATATAGTATATCACTTACCTCATAAGTGATTTCAAACTTCAAAATTTCAACAAATATGACAATGTGGCCCTTTTAGATCTGGACATCAACCCCAAAAACATTTGACCTTCCTCAACTCCTGTTTTGACTGTGCTCAAGGATTTCAAAACCAAGATAACATAACCACAAGGGTCGCGGTCACTAGTTTCCAACTCAACGCCAATTTCGACATTGCTCAAGGATTGACGAATGTTTTGACCCGAAATACCAAACCACAAAGATGAAAATATAAAATCAAAGATTGCTTTGTTTCGCCTGAGTGACCAAGCCAAAAAGACGAGGGTGCTCTTCATTGTTCTTCCTTAAAGAGGATAAGGAATTATAGGGACGCTCTCTCTTCAGTGTTAGTGTTCTTCCTCAAACAGAATATCAAAGCAATTAAAAAAATTGGCCTCCTAATTGAACAAAGCGAACAACTGTTTTAGAGGGGACGTTTTGGAGGGAGGAGAGAGAAGAAGGCCTCATTATAGTACAACAGTTTCACTTACCATTGCTTTTCACATAGCCATTAAATTAAATCCAACGGTGTTCTCATGTAATGTTCTCATATAGGTCTTCTCACTAGATAACCGCCCAAGAAAAAAAAAACCCCTATTTATGAATAAGAACATGGAAGACTGTGTTTACAAGTTCAATGGATATATTGAACGTTTTCTTCTTCTTGAACTTGGTGTTTTGCTATTTTTAACTTTTTTAGGTTTTGTGGTACCAAACATATTTAGTGATGTGTGCAGAGCTTGGACTTAGTAATATTTTGCAACAATTCTTAAATTCTTCTAAGTGGGCCATGCCAAATTCGTGTAAAGCTCGGGCCAAGCAAGATTCATATTGGGTTGCAGGCCCTCTCAGTCCATTGGACCTAATTTTTTGATTCCAACACGGCCCATTAATATTTGTACTCGTACTATGCCCCATTTAAACAAGTTGGACTTGTGCCGTCCTAGGCTGGCACTGTCTTGTTTGATACCTCTAACCGTGCTCCTGTATTGTACAGATTTTTGAACAACTTTCCTAATTAATTCATAGGGTTAATGACCTAAATGGTCCCCAAACTATTGCCCCAAGTATCATTTTGGTCCACCAACTAAAATTTTCAATTCAAACGTCCTTCAACTCTTCATAATATACCAAAATGGTCCATCCGTCAGAAGTCTGTTTTAGGGTAAATTACTCAAATGGTCCCTAAACTTGTACGCGATTTACATTTTGGGGCCTCAATTAAATTATTCGTTCAAATAGTCCATCAACTCTATATTAATTACTCAAATGGTCCCACCGTCTAATTTTCTGTTAGATTTAACCAAATTTTAGGGTAAATAATGACCAATTTGCCCTCATATTTAACAGAAATATTGACAGAATGTAACGGTTGGACCATTTGAGTACTTAATATAAAGTTGATGGACCATTTGAACGAATAATTTAATTGAGGCCCCAAAATGTAAATCGTGTACAGGTTTGGGACCATTTGAGTAATTTACCCTAAAACAGACTTTGACGGATGGACCATTTTGGTATATTATGAAGAGTTGAAGGACGTTTGAATTGAAAATTTTAGTTGGTGGACCAAAATGATACTTGGGGCAATAGTTTGGGGACCATTTAGGTCATTAACCCTATGAATTAATTAGGAAAGTTGTTCAAAAATCTGTACAATACAGGAGCACGGTTAGAGGTATCAAACAAGACAGGCCAGCTCTAGGACGGCACAAGTCCAACTTGTTTAAATGGGGCATAGCACGAGTACAAATATTAATGGGCCGTGTTGGAATCAAAAAATTAGGTCCAATGGACTGAGAGGGCCTGCAACCCAATATGAATCTTGCTTGGCCCGAGCTCGACACGAATTTGGCATGGCCCACTTAGAAGAATTTAAGAATTGTTGCAAAATATTACTAAGTCCAAGCTCTGCACACATCACTAAATATGTTTGGTACCACAAAACCGAAAAAAGTTAAAAATAGCAAAACACCAAGTTCAAGAAGAAGAAAACGTTCAATAATTTAATTAACCCGTCTGTTTATTATTCCGTGAAATCGAGGGACAAAACCGTCTATTTAGGTGAGTATCCTCCTGTAAAACGACCAAGCATCCGTAGGAATGCATTCCCTCTCATTTCTTCTTCTTCTTCTTCTCGCAATTCCCAACCATTTCACTGTTGGACGAAGCTGTGGTTCCAATGGGCCTATCAAACCCTATGAAATTAAATAATCTTGTATGAAACCCTATGAATATGAATATTTATTACCTCATCGTTCATTACCCAGCCACCTCCAACAATTTCCAGCTGACCATTCTTCACCAAATTGGTGAATGATTCCCTTTTGAGGTTAGAGGAGTCCCTCCACCATCTTTCCAGGATAAGACATCTCCGGCCGAAACGGGTTTGCGAGAAGCGGACTTTCGAGGCTTGGGGAAACGGGTGGAGGATTTGGATTTGAAGTGGAAGGAGAGGGGACAAGGAACACCGTAACGGAGGATGACGACGAGGAAGAAGAAGATGGAGATCGAGAGGCCGATGGTGAAGAAGTTGGAAAAGATGAAGTTGATCGATGCATAAATTACATATCATTTTGTACCCTTTTAGCTTATGATTTGGTTATGTTTTTGAGTTAA